>OZ026515.1:110619740-110687576 GCA_964019695.1 Loripinus fragilis
CCTTCGAGATAGCAAGAAGTTAGATTTAGAACGAAAAGTTTTCCATCTAGATTGAAAAAAATTGGTTTAATTTTTCTAAAATTTGGCGTGATCATATTATAATTTTGTTGAATGACTGGATAAAAATTTAATAAAAAGAAGGAAAAATAATTTCAGAAGTCAATGTACAAAACAATGTACAGTCTGCTGGGAAAAATCCCCCAAAACTAATAACTTATGTATACAAAAATGTTTTAAAATTTGACAAAAAAAGGTAAACATTTTGTGAGCATTTTAAACAGTTCAACATGAACAAAAACAATATGTGAGTATTATTAAACTAAATTTAATTCTTTTGAGGAAACCTGCCTCCACATATAATTAATATACATGTAAGTTGTACTGAACCTACGCCCCCCCCCCCCCCCCCCCCTTCGCCACAATTCTCATCTGCTCTCTCATCTGCTTATGCACTTTGGTAGCAAATACTGGAAACAATACGGACCCTGATCAGACTGCTCCTTTTGAAGCAAGTCTGATCAGGGTCCATAGTGTTTGCTTCCATGATAAAAAAAAATCTGGAATGCATTTGAATATATGCAGCAGACCTAGAAAGCAGACAACATTTTTATGACAATAATACTGGCAGGATAAGGGTTATCATATTTACCTTAAATTATCAGACAGCCTGATCAAACAGCCTAGACCCAGATCAGCAGGTTGATCAGGGTTAACGCTGTCATTTACATCAGGTATTCTAACGAACCTCTTCAAGGTAAGTTAACTCTGCCTAATGGCTAATTTATCATGCTTTTTTTTGTCATCTGCTGATTTTTTACAAAATCAACTTTTTCAAAAATTTATTTCAGGAATACCATCTGAGTGTCAAACAGATTGGACCCAGATCAGGCCCGACATTTTGTCGGGCCTGATCTGTTCCAATCTGTTTGCAAAGGTTATCAGTAGATGACACTAGTAGGTGATGAGTTAAGGTGTCCACATTTTAGGGTAAATATGGTAATGCACCAAAGAAAAGCTACGGTATTTGACCTATTGAGTGCACTCTGCATATAACTTTTTTCAAAATTCTATAACCACTTCTGAAAACAGTGTAGATACAGATTGTCTGGCTTCTGAAGAGCATAAAGCCAGCTGACCAGGCCCCGGGGTTATAAAACTTGAGTACAGTCTCAAACTCAAAATAAAATGCAATGATTGGCAGCTTGTGGACACGTGTCCACAAGAAGCAAATCATTGCGCTTTATTTTGAGCTTGAGAATGAACTCAAGTTTTATAACCTCGGGGCCAGGCTCCAAACTTTTTCATCTACACACCTGAATCCATATCAATAATGAAATACATTGTAACACCATCGGATTGAGTGGCAACCAGAAGCTTACATAGTGTGAACAACCATAAAGTACTTGGCGTGCACTTATAAGAGCATATGTGCTTATCAGGTATAAAAAGCAAAAAGGAGAAGGGACTCTAGATAAGAGAAAAATTCTGATTTATCTCCCTTAGGCCAAATAAAAATATATGTGTGGTTCAGGTTACACTCTCAAAAAAAATAGGGTAGGTAGGTAGGATATGATTATAATTTTTTTTTAAAACTTTTTTTTTCTTGATATATTCAGACCTGCTTGGAAATGTATTAAATAAGACCAAGTGATATAAAAGGGTCTATTTTTAAAGATATAACCTTGTTTTAATCCTTTTACTTCCAATACCGAAGACTGAATGCAAAGATATTTAGATTTCTGTTTCAGACGTATTTTTTCTCCAAATTCTGAAGTTGGAAGAGAATACCAGAACAAAATTTTTTGTTCTGCTATTCTCTTCCAACTTCAAAATTTGGAGAAAAAAAGTTTAGGGTTGGGAGTAAAAATTTAGGGTAGGTCGGGTAACCTGAAGCACACATATTTTTTTATTTTGCCTTATTACCCCAAAATTTAATTCACTGAAATCTGGGTCCTTTGTAGATATAGAAGTCAGCTATTTTCTCCAAATATTTTTTATCTATTGTTTACAATTATCAGTTGATTTCCTGATTGTTCAAGAGTTGTCTTTGTTATCTGAAATGAAAAAAGACTGGCAGTTAGCACTTAACCCATTTATGTCACGCGACAAGATGAGATGCTACCAAGTGTGGCATCTCATCTGGATCTGTACAGTTTATTATGAATATAAAAGCAAGATATAGGAACCAAATTTTTTAGATAATATAGCAGTGTTAATAAAAGTGCTGCAGGCATGCAACATACCCCACCACGGGATATTTTCAATGCAAAGAAAATCATTTTGAGACAAAGGCTATAACTCTGTACTTATTTGTCAAAATTTACCCATCTGCAATCCCAGAACATTCCTTCACAATATGGACTCTCATACCAAGTTTGAAGGAAATCGGTTAAGGAATGCCAAAGATAGAGAGTGAAAACCAATTTCTTAACGTCAATCAAGGGCCGTAACTCTGTACTTACTTGCCAAAATTTACCCATCTGCAATACTAGGACACTCCTTCCCAATATCAACTCTCATAGCAAGTTTGAAGAAAATGTTTAAAAAAGGCTCCCAGCAGAGAGGGAAAACCATGCGCTGATGGACACTTGGACGCAATCTTTGAATGGAGGTTATAACATAATACCCCACACTTTTTAAAGTGGCGGGGTATAAAAACAAACAAGATAGATGTGCTCTCATCCCTACTTCGATTTCAAGCACAAAGTTGTGATCGGAGAGGCCGCCGTGGTATAGGGGATAAACCTATGTCTTGTAAACCAGGGGTCGAAGGTTTGATTCCTGGCTTCTCCTAGTCTGTCAGATGAGACTTTAAGCCGTTGCCCCGTCTTCTGAGACGCTTTAAAACCAGAACCACTGCCGCTTGAGCCTTCGGGAGTTTCTTGACATAGAACCACAAAAAGCATAAACCCACCCGGCCAGTACTGGTACAGCCAAAAACTGCAATTATTAAAATTGCCATTTGAATCCTCCTGTAAATGGTAAAATTCAAGGACTTTTCAAGGCTTTTGAGAGTTTTTCAAGTACTTTTCAAGGCAAATTTTATTTTAAAGGACTTTTCAAGACAGTCCTGTATATTCCTGTATATTCAAGTACTTTTAAAGCCTGTGTGAACCCTGAAATTCATGCAATTGTAATAATACAATACAACTTCTTCTAGCACTTTAACCCTTTCCTTCATGAATATTCATGCTAGGCTCCACCCACTATGAATAATTATATCAATAAACTTTCACATTTGAACATAGAACAAAGAAATTACTTGTCAGGTCCACTAGTGTAGGATCATATCTAATCATATTTCCATAAGCAAACAGAGTAGACCTTAATCAGGCAACTCTTACAAGAGCTGTCTGATCTGGTTCTGCTCTGTTTGCAAAAGTGTTAAAAGGCGTCTCTATGAGGTAAAGGGTTAAGCAGATTTTTCTTTCTAAAAAGCTGTACATTTGAATCACATAAACAGATATATGAACATTTTATGTTCAGCTATAGATGAACCACGAGGTCTGAGTAATTGTAAAAGGTTGATGCCTAACCTGTAAAAGGAGCCAGTCAGGTTTGAACATCTATGAGTGTCAAAATACTATAGTAAATGTAAGTAAACACACGAGACCCCTTTTTCTAGATCCATACTTTCTGCATTGTAAATGGTTATGCCTCAAAGCTTTTTGTTCATCTATACCCAAACAAAGAAGTCTTACGTTTACAGTTTTCACTGTAGTCCCAGTAGGAAGTCATATATCTGTAATACTCTTCTGCAAGTCTGGTTTTTAGCTCATCAGAATCACACTTAATTTCTAGCTTTTCCATTTCTTCCTGCACACAGGTCACAAACTCATCGAAATTCCTAGAATAAAGTAAATAGGCAGACTCATGTGAAACAAAAATGACACTAAAAAATTAGATAGCAAGTAAATTTTCAGCCGAGTGTTTGCAAACAATATAGAGTAATACAGTAATGTTCTAAAATTTTGAACACTAGTTGCCTGCCAAAAAGGCCAAGACAAACAGCTCAGACCCAGATCAGACTGCTATTCTCTTTAACATTTTGTCAATTCGAGCCATAAAAATTAACATTTTCTTTGAGAAAAGAAAAGTGTTCAATTCCGCAATATCTATGGCCTTTTTAGGTGGTTTTGTTTGCATATCTTACAAAACTATCTGGCCTATTTCCTCAAGAGAAAGTAAAATTTGACGTCTGCTGCAGTCATGATTGGTGCTTTAAGGGTTAAGAAATATGAAATTAAAGGACTGGATTGACTGGAAATTGGATTTTCATAATGTGGGAAGCAATCAGTGAAGGCTAAAAGAATATGTGGGCTTAGCAGGTATAATATGGTATACATTTACACGCTTCTCCATTTATAAATTTACAAAAAAGCCTTCACAAATGGGATACACAAATAAGTCAGTTCTTGAAATTTTACATATTGCAATGGGAGCAGCCCATACTCAGCCAAGTCTGTACAAATGAGCAGTCTTGTCAGAGTCTTCACTGCTAGCATACACAAAGAATGGAATTGGAGCAAGACTGAGACCCAAAAAGAACATCTAGTCCCCCTGGATAGCTGGGTATGCATGTTTAACTCTATGCCTACTGAGTAATTTTTCATGTTTTTTTGTCTTCTGCTGATATTTTTCAAAATCAACTTTTTGAAACAGTTCTTTTAGGTATAAAATCAGAGTGTCAACAGTTTTGATCCAGATCAGGTCCAACATTCTGTGGGGCTTGGTCTGGGTCCAAACTGTCTGCAAATGTTATCAGAAGATAACACTAGTAAATGAAGTTAAAGAGTGACTCTATGAATATACTCTAAGGCCAAATAAATAAATAAGTGTGTTTCGGGTAAAAACGTCTGAAATTATAGGTAGGGTAAGCACACATTTTTTTTCTGGAAAAAAAAACTATAATTTTATGCATTTTGAAAGGCATTTTGCCTTTCAAAATGCATAAAAAATTATATTTTTTTCCAGAAAACCTGAAAAAAATTCTAGCTTTTATCAGTAAATTTAGTTAAGAGTCATGCTACCCTAAACATGTGTATTTTTTTATTTGGCCTAAGCACCAAATCCCGATGAACTGGTTCAACTATATTGAAAGACTTACTGACAGTTCCTATCGTCTATAAATACTTCCAGCTCACTACGACACTTAGGGAAAATCTCAGTCTCTATATAGTCTAGATCAAAGCAGTGCTCGTCACCTAAAAATGTATATATAAATCATAGTTCAAAATAAACAAATAAATTTGTCAAATTTGGGCGTAAAATCATTAATTTTTTCTTATCCATCAGTTTAAACATTTGTTTTGGGTGCTCAAAAGAACCAACCATCTTGGTGATATGGTTCTATTGGGTAGCCACAATAGAGCTGTTACAATACTTAGTAGGAATTACTCGGAAGTGCATCGCGATATATTGCAATATATGGTAAATGTATTGCAACAATATCCCAATATGTTATTTTAGAAGTTTGTTTGTTTGTTTGATTTGATTCTTTACGTCCCATCAACAATCTTTCAGTTATATAGGGATGGGTCTTCCTGGGTTGAACCAGTACTAAGCTAGGATAAATGTGTCTTGCTCAAGGACCACAACGCAGTGACGCCGGTGAGGCTCGAACCCGCGGCCCTTCGGTCTCAAGTTAAGCACTCTACCACTGCGCTCCCATTTATTTTAGAAGTGAAATTATAATTTTAGCGTAAATAGAATAAGGAACCCAAGATTTTCTTAATTCTTTTCACTTAGAAAGTTAAAAAGAAGAAGAACAAAACAAGATAAAAATCAGTTTTCCATAAAACTCTGAAAAAAAAAGACTACTTTGATTGATGTCAGGTTTCCACATAAAACTGATTTCAATCTAGTTCTTTGATTTCTATTGGTTACTATTCAAATTAGTTTTGATACTCATCTTGGCATTAAGCACCACAGGAAGAGTAGCCTACATAGAGGATCTTACATGAGTGTTCATGTTTTATTGAATTTAGTAAACAAGTTGGGGAAAAGTGATAAAATGCGATGCTTGCCGAGTATTTTATCACCTTTTTGCAACAAGTTTAATAAATTCAATCATAAAGAAGCACCAACATTAGATTCTATTTTAATACCATATGCCTTTAAAATAATTTTTTTATCATGTTTTTGTTGTGAAAACGTCTAGATTTTGCTATAAATACCCGCCGTTATTATGGGCATCATTTCATAACGTTACATGTTCTCAAGAAAGTAAACCACTAAAGGTTTATTGATTTAATGCATGCCGTTATTTCACTCCCAGATGGGACGTAATATGATAAACCTTCTTGACAAGTAGGTCCTGGGGATAGAAGTGAGCATAATGGTATTAATGGGGTTTTCTTCTCATTGCAGTTTCCATTCCAATGGATAATGGGGATAACCATGTGAGATTTATTTTGGCGTGCTGCCAGAATATTTGACTGTCAAGTCACAGTACTGCAGATTGCTACTTTTTCAACCACTTTTTGGTCAGCTTTCAGCCAAAAAATTGTCCCAAATACTAATCTACACCTTTTTATTTGGCACATTAACAAATTCTTTGCATTGTTGGGTGTTTGTTTGTTGGTTATGCTCAGGGCATGCTTGATTCAGTATGTTCCAAGTGTTCGGACTAAAATCCTGTTCATACATAGACAGGACAGGTGTATCCAAATACATGTACAGCCTTTAGTTAAGAGCGTGTAACGAAAAAAATATAGCAAGAAGTGAGCGAAGCTCACATACCCCCGGCAGTAGCCATCAGAGGTTGTAACACTTTCAGAGAAACCACAAAATTGTCAAAGATTTCATAATCCTAAATCAAGTAGTTTCTGAGAAAACTTTGATGAAAAATGTCCATATGTGTTATATAAGAGTGACAGAAGGAAAAATTGAAAATTTGAAAAAAGAAGGCAAAATGAGGATTAGCACCTTAGTTTTCATTTACACAATACACTTCTCCTACCTAAAAGTACACAAATAATTTCATAATCCTAAATCAAGTAGTTGCTGAGAAAACTCTGACAAAAACGTCCATATGTGTTATAAGGAGTGACAGAAGGAAAAATTGAAAAAGAAGCCAAAATGAGCTTTAGCATCTTTATTTTCATTTACACAATACACTTAGCCTACTTGAAGGTGTACACAAAATTTGAAAACAATGGCTCCAATAGGAGCTGAGAAATCTGTGACAGAAATTTCCATTGGAGAGAAAGAAAAATGAACAAATAAAAGGACTGATAAGCAATATGTGGCTGTTCTTTTCTTACACAATACAACTCATCACTATCAAGCTTTGTACCAAATTTCAGAGTCCTAACTTAAGTGGTTGCTGAGAAATCTTTGACAGAAAAAATGTCCATATGTATTATATAAGAGAGAAAGAAGGAAAAAATGAAAATTTGAAAAAAGAAGGCAAAATGAGGATTAGCATCTTAATTTCCATTTACACAGTACACTTTGCCATCCTGAAGATGTAAACAAAATTTGAAAACACTGGCTCCAATAGGAGCTGAGGAATCTGTGACAGAAATTTCCATTGGAGAGAAAGAAAAATGAACAAATAAAGGGACTGATAAGCAATATGTGGCTGTTCTTTTGTTACACAATACAACTCATCACTATCAAGCTTTGTATTAAATTTCAGAATCCTAACCCAAGTAGTTGCTGAGAAATCTTTGACGAAAAATTTTTCCATTGGAGAGAAAGAAAAATGAACAAATAAAGGGACTGATAAGCAATATGTGGCTGTTCTTTTGTTACACAATACAACTCATCACTATCAAGCCTTGTACCAAATTTCAGAATCCTAACCCAAGTAGTTGCTGAGAAATCTTTGACGAAAAAAAAGTTTACAGACAAACAAACAAACAAACATAATTACAGAAAAGGCAAAAACTATATACCCCCTATATACTTCGTACCGGGGGTATAATAATGTTCTTATTTCTCAACCAAAACATATGTTATGGGTACTCAAAAGAACCCTCTCAATGAGACGGTTCTTTTGAGCACCCAAAACATATGCTAAACTAATGGGTAAGAAAATATTTACAATTTTACGCTAAAAAATTTTGTTTATGTAAACCTGTGCATGTATTTATCAAGAAGAATCTAGAGCAGAAATTAAGGTATTAATTTTGAGAAAAATAAGCCATACCTGTGCAGTTAGGGAGCATGTATCCAGTATATTTTTAGTACGCATCATTAGAATAGTACTCAATATCTGTTTTTGTGTAATTGCATTCTGCTGGTGTCACTTCATGGTAACATTTTCTCAATCTGTAAAAGAGTTATAAACAATACATGTATTTTAAAGTTGTCATTATGCCAGAATTTTTTATTAGTTGATATACAAACCCTCCTACTGTAATTTTCCAGAAAGTAGAAATAAAATAAAATTCAATTTCTAAAATAATTTTTTATTTTATCCACCAACTCTAAATATCATTTGTTTCAGTGAAAAAAAAATAATATATTTTTGAGGTTCTGTCTGTGCATTTTTGAGAGTGACACTGTTAAAAGTGATTGTCCTGTCCAGATTATTAGGAAAATGATGAAATATTTAAAGATTTACCTTACTAGTTTTACTGTTTTTCTGGAGATATTAAAAAAAAGCACTGAAAAAAAAAGCTCTGAAAATGACCAATCAACTGGTCATTTTCAGAGCTTTTTTATTTATTTATTTTTTTTTGTCCCCCAGACCCTAGTCTGAAAAAAAAATCCCATAAATCAACTAGTAAAAAAAATTGGCCTTAGTGCTGCAACTACATGTAGGATAAAGGGTAGCACAAAAACCTCAACCCTGGCTGAATATGGCACCAAGAACATAACGGTACAAGACCAATGCTCTAACTACAACTTCAACTCTATGATCAAGGCAGATAATCATGTGACTATACAACAACAACAAAAGTTGTCATTAGTGCTGCAACTACATGTAGGATAAAGGGTAGCACAAAAACCTCAACCCTGAATATGGAACTAAGAACATAACGGTACAAGACCAATGCTCTAACTACAACCTTGACTCTATGATCAAGGCAGAGAATCATGGGACTATACAACAGCAACAAAAGTTATCATTAGTGCTGCAACTACATGTAGGATAAAGGGTAGCCCAAAACCCTCAACCCTGAATATGGCACCAAGAACATAACAGTACAAGACCAATGCTCTAACTACAACTTCAACTCTATGATCAAGGCAGATAATCATGTGACTATACAACAACAACAAAAGTTGTCATTAGTGCTGCAACTACATGTAGGATAAAGGGTAGCACAAAAACCTCAACCCTGAATATGGAACTAAGAACATAACGGTACAAGACCAATGCTCTAACTACAACCTTGACTCTATGATCAAGGCAGAGAATCATGGGACTATACAACAACAACAAAAGTTATCATTAGTGCTGCAACTACATGTAGGATAAAGGGTAGCACAAAAACCTCAACCCTGGCTGAATATGGCACCAAGAACATAATGGTACAAGACAAATGCTCTTACAACTTCAACTCTCTGATCAAGGCAGAGAATCATGGGACTATACAACAACAACAAAAGTTGTCACTAGTGCTGCAACTACATGTAGGATAAAGGGTAGCACAAAAACCTCAACCCTTGCTGAATATGGCACCAAGAACATAACGGTACAAGACCAATGCTCTTACAACTTCAACTCTCTGATCAAGGCAGAGAATCACCGGACTATACAACAACAACAAAAGTTGTCATTAGTGCTGCAACTACATGTAGGATAAAGGGTAGCACAAAACCCTCAACCCTGAATATGGAACCAAGAACATAACAGTACAAGACCAATGCTCTAACTACAACTTCAACTCTCTGATCAAGGCAGAGAGTCATGTGACTATACAACAACAACAAAAGTTGTCATAAGTGCTGCAACTACATGTAGGATAAAGGGTAGCACAAAAACCTCAATTCTGGCTGAATATGGAACCAAGAACATAACGGTACAAGACCAATGCTCTAACTACAACTTGAACTCTCTGATCAAGGCAGAGAATCGTGGGACTATACAACAACAACAATGGCCAATATTTGTATTAGACCCTACGATTCTGGTAAGACTTGATTGATTTTAAAACCCTTAATGCGCCAATCGCAACAAAAAGTTGTCTGCTTTTCTCGTCTGCTGAAATATTTAACAAGCCTCTATGACAAACAGTGTGGACCCAGATCAGAGGAGCAGTCTGTTCTGGGTCCACGCTGTTTGCTTCTTTACTTAATTTGTCGGTAATGTAAGGCAATTATTTACAGCAAACGACCAGCAGACGTCATTTTTCAGATGCATTTTTTCTTGGTGCTTTAATGGTTAACAACTGTAGAATCTATGGTGAAGATTTAGACAGTAAAACTAATTTAAGCACCCCTATGGTTTCAGCTGCTGTCCATTCTAAGGCTGTTTTTCTTCTGTTGTTTACCCATTGGTTATTGTTGCTCCTATTGTTTGTGTTTTTTTTGTTAGTTCTTTGTTTCCTGGTGCAGTACTTTGTGTCCTTTCTAGATTTGCAATCATTCTGTTGGGGAAGATAGGGCTGGTTGCTTTACTTTTGTGGTCTTCTGAATGTCATGTTTCTGTTGTTCTTTGCCTCTTCCTCACGGTGCCGTGGGCTGGTCTGTAGTGTGTAATTCCTGGTCATCCTCACTTACTATTTAAAGTCCCAGTCAACACTATTTCAGTCATGTCAGGACTCCTCCTAGAGAGACCGAGATATAAAAGAAGAATGGGATAGACTAAAAGGCCCTGACAACCACCCAAATTTGCCTCAAGTAAAGCAAATTTAATCCTGCCAACAAGCAAAATATGATAGGGCCATCTCTCTGAAAGCTACTACCTACCACCCACAATTCTGGTTAGACTTTCTTTGATATTTATGTTAATATGGGTCAGATTTACATGGGGTTTGAAGGAGATAAGCCAAAAAAAATAACAGAGATGCCCACCTTAAAAGACTTTAAGAAAAAGATATAAAGTGTCTTGCTCAAGGACACAACACAGTGACTCTGCCGGAGGAGAGACTCAAACTAGCAACCCTTCGATCCCCAGTCCAACTCTCTACCAGCTGAGTCATTGTGTTCCACCAACTCTGCTGCTTGAAAATACATGCTAGAAACTAGAATATTAATTGGATAAAAATTTAGGTAGAGTGTAGTTCATAGTATGAGCCGGTGCATAAGATTTCCAACAATGTGGCATTTTGACAAGTGTAGTCTCAGACGAGCCTGTGCATCCTCCTTTTAAGATTAGGAACTCCAAATGGTGTTCAGTCAGTAGCTTAACAATCATAGAACACCCAAGCGACTTGCAAAACCTCTGATCAGACTGGACATATGCGCAGGCTGATCTGAGGCTTTGCTGGTCGCACATACCACATTGTTTGAAATCTCATGTTGCGGCTCATATGGTACCTGCAGTGACCAGCATTATCATCATAGACAAGGTTCTGATGGCATCTCATAAACACTACATCACCAAACATAGAACACTCATCTGGGGGATATTCTGAAAGGATAAATCAAAGCACTGAGAGTAATGATGCCATCTCATAAACACAACATCACCAAACATTGAACACTCATCTGGGAAATACTCTAAAAGAATAAATTAAAGCACTGAGTGTACTGATGGCATCTCATAAACACTACATTTACACAAACTTATTACACATGCATAACATCAATGTTTACACATATATATTCAGCTATCTAGTTGGGCTAGTGACCTTAATTTTGACCCTAGACTACATCTACCTCCCAACTTTGTGTGTGACTGCACATATTCACAGGCTTGTCTGAGCATTTATTGCTCGCATATTATATGAGATTAGCACCACAATCTCAAGAACTGTCTCAATCTGTAATTTTCAAAACAAAGACCTACACTGGTACTGATCCAATGTGATAGCCGATTTGAGCAAAATTTGAAATATAGTTTTCTTTGGGTTTCTAAGAAATAACAAATCCATCTGTTTATCATCATTTTTACAACCAAAAATTCTGAAGGTCCTTTTAATATTGACTATGAAAAGGCTATATATGATCTGTAAATGAACCTTGTTATATTTCCTATTACACACCTACCAAATGATCTAATGTTCATCTCTTGTGAATTTGAAAAACAACTACCTTATAAAGAGAATGGAAAATTGGCGAATGTCATCCAAAATCCTATGTATTTCTACAGTGTACGTTTGTGGTATACATACGAGATCTGAAAGTTCTCTCATTTTGTCAGATTTACTTTTTGCGTAAGATAGGTGTATTAGAATCCGACAGGAACGTGTTTGTCACGCGAAAAGTAAATATGACATAATGACAATACTTTCTGAGCTCGGCCAGAATTTTAATTCTCTTCCTAGAACAGTTGTATTTCATATTCAACCAGATGTTGAGCATTAGATCACTTGGTAGGCGTGTATCAAACTTTATATTTTTGCTTATAAAGGAGCTGTTAAATCAGCCAACCCACAAAAGTAAAGTATACATGACCAATGCAATACATGTATAAAATCATTAAGCTTTTAACTCTTTATCTTCTAGTTGCGTCTGCTGATAACTTTGCAAACAGTTTGGATCCAAATCAGGCACTATAAAACGTTGTGCCTGATCTGGATCAAAACGAATTGACACTCTGATGGTATTCCAGAGAGAATTTTCGAAAAAGTTGATTTTGAAAAAAATCAGAAGACGACAAAAAAGGCATGAAAACCTTTCCAGGGGGCATAGGGTAAATTAATGCTGAAGATACCCCACCTAGAGATGTGCCCATACTAATTCTATTGTTAGGAAGATTCCTTAAACTGTATGCTGGGTAATTTTACATGATTATTTTATTGCTGCTTTATTTTCAAAATCAATTTTAGAAAAAAATCTTCCAGCAATACCATCAGAAGGGCAAAAAATTTGAATCCAGATTAGGCCTGACAAGTTGTAGAGCCTGATCTGTGTCCAAAGTGTTTCCAAAGGTTATCAGCAGATGACAATAGTTGTTATTAGCAGGCAATGAGTAAACCCTTAACCTCATATAGACACCTTTTAATGCTTTTGCAAACATAGCAGACCCAGCTGCCTGATCAGTGTCTACTCTGTTTGCTTATGGAAATATGAATAGATATGATCCTACACAAGTGGACCTGACAATTAATTTCTTTGTTCTATATACAAACATGAAAGTTTATTTATATAATTATTCATAGTGGGTGAAGCTTAGCATGAATATTCAGGGTTAATTACCTGTGCACATGTCAAAACCATACATCATGAAGATCTGTTGTCTCTGCTGTACAATATCACCAATAGAACTCTCACAGTAACTTGGTAAGTACTTCACCAAACAACTTTCTACATCTGATAACAAAGTCTGAAATACTCTGAAATATTTGAAAAGAAATATCAACAAGGAAAAAAGTAAGGTGAATTGCAACATAGGACAACCATTTTTTTTCCATAGATTTGTTCAGAGTTAGTTAGATATTTTAGTATTTTTTAATTATGGAGTAGCTCCTTTTTTCTTATTTTGCTTGTTTTGATTCTTTAAGACCCAGTTAACAAATTTTTTCAGTCATGTCGGGACCGGTCTTCCTGGGTTGAACGAGTACTAAGAAGGAGATAACGTGTCTTGCTCAAGGACACAACGCAGTGCCTCCGGTGAGGTTCATACCCAGGAACCCCTGGATTTTTCCACTTTTGTTTGGAACTTGATTTTTAACCCCTAGCCCCTTCCGCTAGGGCCACTCAAAGGGCTCAATGGTATAGCTCTTGCATAAAGGATGTTGCTCTTGTCTTAATACTTTTCAATTTGATATCCAATATGACCTACTACTGAAAAAGTTGATTTTCAACTGCTTTCTCCTCACACTTAGGCCACAGAAGGGCCCAATGGCGTGTGTCTTTTTTGCATGTATGTTGTTCTTCTCTTTATACTCTTTACTTTTATATGCAACATTACCTACTTTTGAAACAAGTTCTAGTACATACTGATCTCAACTCTGCTAATTACTCCTGAGGATCAGACCCTTGTAACAAACCCTGTAAAATTTGCCCACATATGAATAAACTCACAACATATCAAAACTGGATCATTTGTTTGTTTGTTTGTTTTCATCAGGTCAATGACTACGGTTACTTACGTGCATTTCTCATAGTGTGTAAAGTTGACTTGAGAGCTAAAATAATACACAAAGGTATTGACTGGACCAAAGCATCTGTCCTCTATTGTTGATGAGAGCGATTGGTTTTCCATAGTGTAAGAGTACAGCATCTGCGAACAGTTTCCTAAGTCTGCAAAAAAAAAAAAAATATATATATATATATTGAAACATGAAATAAGCTGGTATCCAGCATAAGATACAAGTTGGCCTGTGCCTACAGTAAAACCTGTATAAAACGTCCACTATCTTTAAGACCAAAAATTGGTTGGGGAGCATTCTGCAATACTTTCGACCTTCATTAAGCTATCACTTTATTTTGTCTATTTTTGAGTGGCAGTTTTACACAGATTTTACTGTACAGTGAAAATCCAACATCGGCATGGTCTGATCAGTCTTAGATTAATGCCTGAAGAAATGTTGGTCTCTTGACTATCTATAGAGGACCCATTAAAGACTGATCAGACTGCAGTTCTCTGAGCTGTTTACTGCCTTGAATAGCCTTCATACAGATTTTCAATTTAAAATTAGCAAACAGTGTCAAATCATGTCAAAACTATTATGATTTCACTGTTAAACTGGCAAAATAAAATAACCACATCTGCTGACATCCTTAGCAAAGAGTTTGGAACCCGACAAGGCCCGAAAAAGTGTTCACAGTCCCTCTCTGTGTGTGGTCATGAAAGATATTTTTCTTTTAAGTTAATTTTGAAAGAAAAAAATCAGCTTAGAACAAATTACCCAGCATGTAAAGAACTATCTACACTCAATTCTGGACAGACTGTTTCCAATTTTAACCCTTAATTCGCCAATCACAACTGCAGCAGACGACAAATTTTGCGACATCTTCCCCATTTTTCGAAAAAATTATTTTTGAAAAAGCCGCAAAGTTTGAAATTGTCGTCTGCTGCAAATTATAGGTGGTGCTTTATGGGTTAAAAGAATCAGGAACTAAGCATTTTATCCAAATATAGATTTCACTTACATTGACACTTAAGAGGATCAAAACCATCCATAACAGACGGAATGTAAGTAGAATATTCTTCAAGCGAAGTTTGTAGATAATTTTCTGGGCATGTCTCTGGTAGTACCATTGAAGCTAAGCAGCCTTTGAAACCATCCAGCATCCTAAAACATAACAAGCCAGTAAACTCTAGTAGGGGTGATGATGGTACATGTACTAGTCATCATTTTCTGTCTACACTAAAGTTTTAGCACACAGTTTGAATAGTTAAAAATATCAGCCTCTACCATTGGATGAATATAATTGTTGTGCATGCTTTAAATATTTTTCTGAGATAATAGGGTCTGATCATTCAATTACTTGTATCACGACTTTTCTACTGAAAAAATATTTTTGCATTAACCCTTAAAGCACCAATCACAACTGCAGCAAACAACAAATCAAGTGCCATCTTTCCTAGTTTTTGACAAAAATAAGGTATGGTATTTCATGAGAATTGTCTGCCAGCAGACAATTCTCATGAAATATCATGACTTATTTGATCTTTTTGAAAAAGCAACAAAATTTTTAATTGTCGTCTGCTGCAAATTATAGGTGGCGCTTTAAGGGTTAATATTTTTTTGCACCTATAGAGGTTTGCAGATTTTCATAGGAAATAGTTACCCCGCAGACAGTTGCTTGGTTTGTGCTACTGTGAGATTTTAAAATGATACATAAAAATTGTTTTTATTTGATTATTAAAATATTGAGTCCATAGTTACCCCACAAACAATTGCTTGGTTTGTGATACTGTGAGTTTCTAAAATGCTTAATAAGGCATTGTTTTTATTTATCATTAAAATACTGAGTCCATGTGCATACATAAAGATACTGATGAGAGTTGTGGGAATGCGTTTAAAAGTGATTTTTCAGCCAAAGTGTTTGTACGGAGGTCTATAGGAAATAAATTGGTACCGTCACCCCAGTACCATAAAACACTGTTATAGCAGATTTAGAAATTGCCATGTCAACGATCGCACTACTAAAGGAATTGATCTATATTAATGATCAGCTTATAACATCCATGGTTCTGTTACAAATCTGGCACTGTAATATGCCATGTCTAGAGGATAACTATTATAAGATATTTAAATGCATGGGTCCAGCTGGAATATTCTAGTAGCATAAAGCACTGTTATAGCACATCTAGATACCGCCATGGCAACTATCGCACTACTAAAGGAAGAACTATGTTAATGATCTGTTTACACCTATGTTTTGTTTTGTTTGTTTGTTTGGTTCTTAACGACGCATCAACCCTTGTGGGTCATTAGCGTCAGACTGTATTAAACTAAACATGATGAAGATGGAAAAAGTAAAAATTTATAAGATAAAATAAAAGGAAAGATGATGATGAGTTTGTATAATGATAATTAATTGCAATACGATTGTTGACAGGAGAGACCACGTACAATAGCTGACAGTTTCAAAGAGCTATTCAGATAACTGTACATGTTCTTTAACTGAACAGAATACAAAATTAAAAAATCTGTATTATGGTCTGATACAATTCTAAAACAAAACATGATTTTAGAAATAGCAATTAGATTTTGTTAAAAAGATTTATTTGTCTTAAAAATGTCATAATACTATCAATATATATATCTTGAAATAATTCTTTCATGTTATCAACATGGAAGCAATTATTTCTTACTTGTGCAAAATCGCCACATTCCAAAAGGAAGTGACGTACAGTGAATGGTGCGTCGCAACCAACACATTGTGGTGGCTCTTCACCTTGTAGTAAGTATGAATGAGTGACTCTTGTATGACCTAAGCGGAGTCGAGCTAAAACTACTTCTTCTCTTCTAATGTTTCGAACAACTGATTGATATTCACCAATAGTTGGTTTGATGTCAAGAAGTTTATTACCAATGCTGTTATTCCATGAAGTTTGCCATTCTTCCAAGATATATTTATTGATAGATGGCTTAAAATTGGAAAATGGAATCTTAAAAGAAGTTGGTTCTAATGAAAGCGATGTTTTTGCTTGCTTATCTACCATCTCATTCCCTTGAATACCTATATGACTAGGAATCCAACAGAGAGCAATTTCTTTATAAGCTAAAAGCTCATGACATTTTTCTAAAAGTTTCTGAATCTGTGGATTCTTTGAACTGGTATGGTTCATTGCTTTCAATACAGAAAGCGAGTCAGAAAATATAATAAATTTATTGTTAGCATCACAAGTGCTAATGAAATCTAAAGCTAGATCAATTGCTTTAGCTTCAGCAGTGAAAATTGATGAATCGTCAGGTATACGTTGCATATTACTATGGTTGTCTGATATAACAGCACAACCAACCTTTGAGTCTTCCTTTGACCCATCAGTATAAATTTGTTGGTAATTCTTATAACGACTTTGCATTTTTCTGAAATCATCTTTTAATATGTGTGGATTTGATTCAGATTTTTCCCCAGAATGTAAATCAAAAATTATTTCAGGTGGTTTCATGCACCAAGCTGGAATATTTGGTGTAAAATGTTTTTCAATATTTTGTGGTTTAATATTGGCAGATTCTAAGAGTGGTGAAATTCTGATGCCAAATGATTTAATAGCTTTAGGTTTTTGTTCATATAAATTAACATAATTTGGTGGGAATGTAACTTCATGAGCAGGATTTGATGGGTTAGCAGCAAGTCTTATAGCATATTGCAAAGAGAGTTTCTCTCTTCGTGAATATAGTGATGGTTCATCTGCTTCCACATGGAGACTAGCAACAGGAGAAGTTCTAAAAGCTCCTAAAGCTAATCTAAGTCCTTGGTTATGTATAGGATCAAGCATTTGAAGATATGATTTTCGTGCAGAGCCATATATGATACAGCCATAGTCTAATTTTGACCGGACTAGAGACCGATACAGCTTTAGAAGTGTAGTTCTGTCTGCACCCCAAGAAGTATGGGAAAGCACTTTTAAAAGATTCAATGCTTTTAAACATTTAGCTTTGAGATATTTAATATGGGGTATAAAACTGAGTTTTCTATCAAATAAAATGCCAAGGAATTTAGATTCCTCAACAACTGGAATAGGTGATCCACATAAATGTAAAACCGGATCATCATGTTGCTTGCGCAACTGACAGAAATGTACACACTGTGTTTTTGATTTGGAAAACTTAAAGCCATTGCTTGTTGCCCAATTTTCAATCTTATTCAAATTTTGTTGTAGTTGACGTTCAATTGTCGCCATGCTTTTCGAGCGATAACAAATACAGAAGTCGACAACGTATAATGAGCAATCAGTAAGATTACCTAAACATTTCACAATATCATTACTTTTGATGCTAAAAAGAGTTGTTGATAGAACGCCTCCTTGAGGTACACCTTGCTCCTGGTCATAATAGTCAGACATAGAGGAGCCAACTCAGACTTGCATGGCGCGGTCTGCAAGGAAGTTTTCAATGAATGTAGGAAGTCTACCTCTTAATCCTAATTTGTGGATATCTTTTAAAATGCCATATCTCCATGTGGTATCATAAGCTTTTTCCAAATCAAAAAACACAGCAACTACATGTTCCTTTTTAATACAGGCATCACGTATGAAGGTTTCCAATCTAACTAAATTATCAGTTGTACTGCGGTCAGATCTGAAACCAGACTGGAACCGTGATATATGATTATTGGATTCTAAAAACCAAGTAAGTCTTTTATTTATCATTCTTTCAAGTGTTTTACATAGACAACTTGTTAAAGCTATAGGTCTATAATTACTAGGTTCCGCAGGATCTTTCCCAGGTTTGGGAATTGGGATTATGGTTGCTAAGGTCCAATCTTCTGGAAATTTACCAGTAGTCCAAATGTAATTAAATATATTCAAAAGGGTTTCAAGAGAATTCTCTGGGAGATGTTTAAGCATTTGATAGTGGATCTCATCAGGACCCGTGGCTGAGTCATGTGATAGTTGAATAGCTTCAACTAATTCATCTAAATTAAAATCTTTGTTATAAATTTCATTATTTTGTGATTTAAAATTCAATTTAACTTTCTCTTGTTCGGTTTTAATCTTTCTGAAGGATTCAGAGTAATTGAATGATGATGAATTGTGACAAAAAGTTTCTCCTAAAGTGTCAGCAATGTCTGTTTTTGAAGTTGCTTTGCTGTCAGTACCCACCATGTTTAGATGTGTGTAACTGGGGGATTTGTTTTTTCCAGAGATTTTTCTTATCATATCCCAAACCTTTTTAATTGGTGTTTTATGATTTAGTTTCGAAAAATAAGATCTCCATGACTTACGCTTCGAAAGTTTAATTGTTCTACGGGCTTTAGCTCTAAATACTTTGATGTCATTGAAATTGTTGGTATTTGGAGATCTTTTGAATTTAGATAGAGCTTGCTTGCGCTGTTTAATTGCTTCTTTACAGTCGTCATTGTACCATGGATTACTTTTAGTTGGATTTGTCGAAGTTTGAGGAATACATTCTTTAGATATTTCGATAAGAGAAGAGGTAAAATCAGCTATAGGATCAGAAGATTCTTTGAAGTTTTCTGGCACCAATTTACCAGTGCACAGAGTATTAAATAGATCCCAGTTGGCTCTATTTAATTTCCACTTTGGATTGTGGTCCTCAGTGGAAAAAGTGTTTTGCTCAATGATAATAGGGAAGTGATCACTATTGTGTTGGTCTTCACATACAGACCAATTATAATCAAGAAACAGTGATGGATGACAGAAGGAAAGATCAATAGATGTAAAAGACTTTGTACTTGGAGAATGATAAGTATAAGACTTATCATTCATAATACAAATATCATTCTTTGTAATGAAATTTTCGATAAGTTCGCCTCTGGAATCATTGTTTTGACCACCCCAGAGGATATTGTGACCATTGAAGTCACCTAATAAAATATAAGGAGAAGGAAGTTGTTGCAGTAAATTGTCCAAGTGTTGGGAGTTAAGAGAAAAGGATGGAGGAATATATACAGAACATATGGTTATTTCTCTGTCTAGAGTGACAGAAACAGCAGTTGCTTGTAGTTCTGTTTGTAAATCAATCTTTCTTTGAGGGAAAGATGATTTTACAAACATTGAGGCACCACCAGAGGGCCTCAGACAATCAGTATGAACATAGTTATATATATTAAAACCTTGTAATGAGATGTTATCATCTGGTTTAAGAAATGTCTCTTGAAAACAAAATACAGATGGATTATATTCGGAAATCAATAGAGATACTTCATTATAATTAGGTTTCAAACCTCGACAATTCCATTGAATAATTTTATGTTTAAAATCCATACTTGAAAATAATATTAAAAGAGGTACTAAAATAATGGTTAGATTGACAATTTCCATTGTTTAAGTTGTTGGTAATCGTGAAAGTGTGCCTTTAGGGAGGTGATCACTGGAGGAAGAGTCTGTGAAAACCACAGAATCATCCTCCATGTCCTCTTCCTCATCATCCTTTTTAAACACAGAAAATGGATTCTTCTGAGCTAGTATTGCTTTTTCTGCTTCTTCTTTTTCTTTCTGTGCTTTTTCTTTAATATATTGTTGCCGTCTTTCATCTTTTTGTTGTTTTTTGAGTTTGTCTTTCTCTTCTTTTTTCTTCTTCTCTTCGTCTTTCCTTATCATCTCCAGGGTTGCTGGCTTAAGGGTTTGCCCTTGACGAGATGGATTACCTTTTTCTTGGTGTTTTCCTTTAGGGGGTTCTTGTTGTTTTTCTTCTGTCTGTTTTTTTAAGTATTCTGTAAAACTGTCGTCAATCTGTGTGCTCTTAGTGTCTGTTTCTGTAGATTTGTTGCAAGTGCCTGGTTTCACAGCACTTGCATATGTCCTAACCTGGTAGAATTGTTCATATTGTTTGCGAGCTTCCGGAAAGGATATGTTTTGTTCACATTTGATTTTTAAGATTTTCTTTTCTTTCTCCCATTGTGGACACTCTTTGAAGTTGGCAGGGTGGTCACCAGAACAGTTTACACATTTGGCAGGTCTTTGACACTGACCAGATGCGCAATGTTCAGGCATACCACAGTTGATACATATAGCCTGCCTGCTACACTTATTTTCATGGTGGCCATACACTTGACATTGATAGCATCTAAGCGGATTGGGAACATATACATCAACCTTCGCTTGAATGAAACCTATTTTGACAACCGTTGGTAGTTCTGGTGTATTAAATGTAAATACAAATGTGTTAGTTGGTTTCAGGACACCATCACGATGGACATTCTACGGACATCCGTAACACCCTGTTCACCCATGAACTCCAAGATATGTTCGTTGCTCTGCCTGATTAAGGCAGGACAGCGAACAATACCTTTGGATGTATTCAAGGATTTATGAGGGGTCACAGAGCATTTCAGTCCACAAAAAGTTTTCATTTTTAAAAGGCTTTTTTCGTGAGGTTCTTTGGCACATTGTATTAATAGGTCACCTGATCTAAGATTCTTGATGCTTTTTGGCTCACCTGCCATACTCATTATTGTTTTGTGTATCAGAAAAGGAGAAAGAAGAGAAATATCCTTTCCTTCTACTTCTGAATGAATGATGAGAAATCTAGGTACATAAGGTTTTTTTGGTACAGAAGACTTAGATTGAGATTGAGAAGCTGTTAATGATTCATCAGAATCTGTGTCTGTAATCGGTGCGTGGCGTTTTCTAGATTTTGTAGCCATGTGTGTTTGGTTTTAAGATTCAGCCTCCATGCTCTCCACCCACCATGGATCCCAACAAGGGAGCACTTTAATGGAGTGGCTTTCCGACCTCCAGTGCTAGAGCTACATGGAAGTTATACTTGCACAAATATATCTGCACAATAGACTCGCACAAATAAAATCTGCACAATTGACCCGTTAAGCCACTGCCTTCCAGGAATATTTTATAAAAGGAAGAATATATAAGATAATGGACACGTGGTTGGCATCAGAACGATACTATAGAACGAAGACATAAGAAGTATTTTTTTTTTACATTTTCAGCTTCCTGGGGCTTAGCATGACAAGACCGATTAGAAACACCGGGCCGTGTTTCCCCTCGGGTCTACCCCGTCAAAGAGGCCAAAGAGACGTGTTGAGTCATACAGAATTTTATACGCCCATATTCTGCATGCTCTCAGTCTTCCAGGCCATCCCCTTCGAGTTACAGAGAAAGCCACCCACGGTGAACAAGTGGGACTCTACTCTTTGCACTCCCGGATGGGGACAAGTATTACAGTCAATATCGTCCCCAAATGTGAAGTGTGCCCCAGAGACCACGGCAAGGTGGTAGAGTTACTCCGGGGTTTACACCTATGGCTCTGTTTAAAAATCTGGCACTGTAATGTGCCATGTCTAGAGGATAACTATTACTTAAATGCATGGTGGGTCCAGCTTGAAAATTCTAGTAGCATAAAACACTGTTAGAGCACATTTAGATATTGCCATGCCAACTATCACACTACTAAAGGCAGAGATCTATATTAATGATCTGCTTACATCCATGGCTCTGTTTAAAAATCTGGCACTGTAATATGCCATGTCTACAGGATAACTATTATAAGATACTTACATGCATGGGTCCAGCTTGAAAATTCTAGTAGCATAAAACACTGTTATAGCACATTTAGATATTGCCATGGCAACTATCACACTACTAAAGGAAGAACTATATTAATAATCAGCTTCTAACACTCATGGCTCTGTTAAAAAATCTGGCACTGTAATCTGCCATGTCTAGAGGATAACTATTACTTACATGCATGAGTCCAGCTTGAAAATCCTAGTAGCATAAAACACTGTTATAGCACATTTAGATATTGCCATGGCAACTATCACACTAATAAAGGAAGAACTATATAAATAATCTGCTTCTAACACTCATGGCTCTGTTAAAAAATCTGGCACTGTAATCTGCCATGTCTAGAGGATAACTATTACTTACATGCATGGGTCCACCTGGAAAATTCTAGTAGCATAAAGCACTGTTATAGCACATCTAGATACCGCCATATCAACAACCACACTGGAAGCGGGACAACTCTTAACTATAGAATCATCTGGTAGATCTGAAAGGAATGATTATATAGTGCTAGTCCAGGGCCCGAGGTTATAAAACTTTTTTCCTGCTCTCAGCTGAGCATGAAATTTATCCTACTCATAATGTTAAAATGCCAACAATTTTAACATTTATTAGCATAATAGATACAACAGCTTAGAGACTTAGCACAACACACTTCTTTATTTGTCGGTATTTTAGCTCTTATGAGCAGTTGAAATTTCGTGCTCAGTTGAGTTGAGCATGAAAATAGAGATTACTAGGTGAGTGTCTTTTGATATCAAGTTTACCAGGCAAGGCTTCAAGAACGCTTGTTGACATGGCGAGGCTTGCAGAGCCATAATACATGCGTTCTCGAAGCCGAGCCTGGTAAACTTGATATCAAAAGACACGAACCTGGTATTCTATTTATCAGCTTACCAAGTTGATTCACTCTTGAAATTAGCGAATATGAAGTAAAGATCGATTTTGTGTCAATTCAGCGTCATCATGCTGTGAGATAGACAATGTTTATCAGGCAATGTGCAATGCTGCAGTTAATATTAATGGTAACAGATAAAAGTTTAATAACCTCGGGGCCAGGCCTTGTATTAGATACAGGTCTATAAAGACTCATAACTCAACAGGTACAATTTATTCTGATTCTGAGAATCTCATATTAAGAGACTCAATATACAGTAAAACCTGTCTTATCGGTCACTCAAAAAAAGACCCCAAAATATGGTTTCAAGACTGATAATCGCTTAATGCAGATAAAAAGTATTGCAGAATGCTTTGGTGGAGCAATCTGCAATACTTTGGACCTGCACTAAGCTACCACCTGTCTTTAAGACCATTGTTTTGTCTATTTTGGAGTGGCTGCTTAAGACAGGTTTCACAATATTCTGGTTCTTCCATACAATTTGGCTCAGGCATTGAAAGTAGGTAGATTTTGCATTTCCATTATTTCTCGTTGGCTATATGTAAAGTAAGAAAGACAGCAAGGATCAGGAATCAATACAATCAAGTATCACATCTGACCCGGATACCAAATAGGAAAGTAACAAAATCACAATAAACATCACAAACAAGAGCCAAGAGGTCAACCCTTTCCCTCAGGTGACCACAAGGCAGCGATGAACAGACGCGAAATCATGACAAACACAAAAAATCTTATTTTAACCCTTCATATACTGTAAACCCCTAAATGAGCCGGGACACGTGATTTCCAACAATGTGGCATTTTGACAAGTGTAGACTCAGACGAGCATGTGCAGACTCCTTTTAAGCTTAGAAACTCCAAATGATGTTTGTTAAGTAGCTTGATATTCATAGAATGATCAAGCGACTAGCAAAGGCTCTGATCAGACTGCGCATATGCAGAAATGGGTACTTTGGCAAACAGTGAAGAGCCAGATGAAATGCTGCATTTCAATGCTGAAATTCATCTAGATCTTCACTGTTTGCTAGTAAGACAGTGCTATTTTCAGAGAAAGAAGTACACTATATATATAATTTGGAAATTATAACCCGTGACCCCTTAAAATGTAAAATGAACCAGCCCAGATTCATTGTATCCAACTCATTAGTATACGAAGAGTTAAAAACTACATAAATTACATAGTTAAAAACTACATTAAAAATGCATCTGAAAATGTCGTCCGCTGAAGTCGTCTGCTGCAAATAATTACCTAACATTACTGACGAATTAAGTATAGAAGCAACAAGCATGGACCCAGAACAGACTGCTCCTACAGGAGCAGTCTGATCTGGGTCCACACTGTTTGCCATAAAGGCTTCTTAAATATTTCAGCAGACGAGAATAGCAGACGAATTTTGTTGCGATTGGCGCATTAAGGGTTAAAAACTACAACAATTTACCATCACACTCTGTCCAGCTAATGTTTGTCTGTGACACATTGGCACCAGGGAAAGTCTCAGGCAGTAAGAATCTGGTAATTTAAAGAGACGACTTTGTTGCAATTGGCGCATTAAGGGTTAAAAACTACATAAATTTACCATCACACTCTGTCCAGCTAATGTTTGTCTGTGACACATTGGCACCAGGAAAAGACTCAGGCAGTAAGTATCTTGTAATTTGAAGAGATCTTCGGACAGCTGGGGCAATGTCTATAGCAGAACAAGTATTGTTGGCATCTGATGACCTCATCAAGCAGCTTAGACTTTCTGTGAAAATACTGAAAAATACAAGTGAATTAACAGAATAAGCCCACAGAAATGATTTTATTAGAATTCAACATTAAAACATGATAAAAGATTTTTTCTATTTTTATCTCTCATGGTCATTTTGTTTGGATGAGTAGAACTGTTTGGGGAATTGTGGTAGAGGGTCTTTTAAGGAATATTTTTGTAAAATTGTTTTGAATTTAGGAGGATATGGCATTTAAAGATTTTTCTATATCTCTGTAGGCCGTTTTGCTTGTGGAATGGAACCATTAGGGCAATTCTGGTAGAGGGCATTATGTGGAAAACTTCTGTGAAATTATTTTAAATATGGACAAGTGGTCGCTTAAAGAAAAGGTTTATGGACGAAACACAACACATGTCTGATGAAGACCGATTAAAATTACTCACATTATAGTGAGCAAAAAAGGTAGGATATCAACCCAAATCTAACATTGGCTATATGGGTGACAAAAGTTTAAGGCAACAGACATAACATCATTTCCTGCACATGGAATTTCTGATTAGTTAAGCAAGATTTTTATCTTCTTCATATGATATAGCAAAATACATTTAGGGGATAACTGTATTCAAATTTTTCATTTGGGTTGGTATATCGTCGGATATACGGTCAGAAATTTAGTTTTACGGGGACGCACGAGTGGAGCCGTAAAACGTGATTTCCAAACGTATATCCGATGATATACCTCCCCAAATGAAAATTTTGAATATGGTTATCCCCATTCTAATGCACTATTAACATTTTTCCCTTCAAAAGGACAGTGACAATCTACTTTGTTGCGCCTATACGTCCAGCGGCTGCCAGTTGCATAAAACCGCTTGCCAGCTGCAAATATTCACTTGTCAACCAATGAAAAGCGACATTACTTAATGAGGTCGGGTTTCCGACAGTATATCGCAGGATATACTGTGGCAAATTTATGACGTTATCCAATCAGACGTCGCGTTGCATTTGCAAGTGCATTAGAATTGTTTTTTTACAGGTTTATACAGGTTGAAAGATTAAGGAGAAAGCCACCTACCTGCACTTGAGTTTTCCTCCATTAGGGTCAGAGCTATTAAGGTGCTCCACTTTGGTGAACATATCAAGATAATAGAGACTGACAGGAGCAGAGAAACATTCATCATTGTTATGGCTATAAACGTCCAGCTCACATTGACTGTCACGTAGGTTGGCTGCTGCAATTATACATATGGATCAAAACATGACTTATCCCTTTAACTCTTTACCTGCTTATGTTGTATACTGATACACTTTGCAAACACAGGGTTCGTACAGGCAAATATGAGTAAAATTCAAGGACTTTTCAAGGACTTCTAAATGCCTCTCCAACAGTTTTCAAGGACTTAATGTTAATGAAAATACTGATCTAAGTGTTAAAAGTTTACTTCAGAAATGCTAGACTGAGATAATGGAGACATTAGTACTAGAAAATCAGTATAAAATTGTTGTGCCTATATTTGGTGCAGCATATGCTGCACCAAATAAAGGCACAACAATCTCATACTAATTTAGACCTCTATCAACACTGTTAAGTCCTGCAGAAAATAGAAGAATTTAAGGACCTTTCAAGGCCTTTGAGTGATTTAAGTACGTTTTAAGGCATATTTAATTTTCAAGGACTTTTCAAGAAAGCCCTCTAAAAAGCCTGTGTGAATCCTGTTATCCCTTTAACTCTACATGCTAATGTTGTATACTGATACACTTTGCAAACAGTTTGGATGCAGTTCAGGCCCGACAAAACATTGCATCTGATCAGGATCCAAACTGTTTGACACTCTGGTGGTATTCCTGAAATAATTTTTTGCAAATAGAAGTTAATTTTGAAAAAAAAGTCAGCTTGCAACAATAAATTGTGCTTAATTTCCCAGTATGCAAAGATATGTAGTTTGTTGAATTGGTCAAACATTTTGGTCATGCTCTCATACGAGGGTTGTCCCAGTAAATTGTGGACTTTTGCTATAATACGAGACTTTGTACCAGTAATTCTATGATGTTTTAAGGATCTGTTTAAATGCATATGGCAAACAATTTGTATAAATATGAGTGAAATGACAGTTCAAATATAAATTAATGAACCTTTCTGTGACGGTATGTCGGCCTGAGCGGCTCAAATCAATTTTTTTGTAATGAAACTCAATTTTACGCTGAATTTTTTTGCTTATCTAAACATACCAGTTTAGCTTATATAAAAAGAGAAGATTGAAAACATTTGACCACCCCTCTCTGAAAATACAGCAAAATAATTTGTGACGTGCTCCGCATACGCTGAGACACTCTCAAGTAAAGGTTCATAACTTTGTTATTTAAACAGTGATTTCATCCATATTTGTAGAAACTGTGTCCCAGATGTATATTAATATGTCATACAAATTTCATAGAATTCCTGATACACAGTCTTGTTTTATAACAAAAGTCCACGTTTTACTGGGACAACCCTCTTAGTTCCTACAATCAATAAGCCAACCATTTTCATGCTTTTGTTTAATACTGTAACTCTTTTTGACTGATGGATTTTCACATCCATGTCAATAGAATAACTATGGGATTGCCCATATTGTAAGTTTAAGGGGTCAAAAATAGAAATGTCTAAAGCAGGATGCATTTTTGTGATGAGGATTTGCTATTATCTAAGCAAACAGTGCAGACCCTGATGAAATGCTGCTGTATGCAGCATTTCATCTGGGTCTTCAATGTCTGCCAGAGCAGCTGTTTACAGGTATCCAGAACAAGTAGCCCAATGGGCAACAATCGCACACCTGGGAGCCAGCATAATGTTTGGAAACACCATAATTTATGATGCTCAAAGGCAGGTAACTTGGAACTTGAAACAGTGATCAGGAATATATTCAAACACTCAAGATATTATGCCAATTCTGGTTATCTGCAAGTATTAAAAAACTCTGAATAAAACTTGCAGAGGAGACCTGGTGAAACTTTATTATTCAGATGCTCAAGGGCAGATAACTCCATAGTCAGTGATGAGATCTGACCAAAATTAAAACTCATCCCATTATAACCGTATGGGAGCTATCTGTTGCCATTGAAACCAAAGTTCTGATCTGATCTGGCCCAAAACCTAATGCAGCCAATCCCCCACCCCAATGATGCTTTAGATGAAATTTGATTATGAACGGCCAGCTGGTCTCAGAGATATTCATGTCTGAAAGTGTGAACGGACACACAGACGGATGCAAGGACACCAGCTCGAGTCCCATCCCATAAGCTCACTGAGAGCATTCAGCTCAGGTGAGCTAATAAAATGGGTTAACCAGACAAAGGAAGCTACAATGTAGGACTTACCACAATAATCCAGCGATATACTATCGAGTAGACCTTGTCTCACTTCCTGTCGTTTTATCACCCCCTCGACATCATCCATGGAACATCCAACATCTTTTTCAAGTGAAGACAGTACACAACCTCGCAGGAAATACTCAAATCTGAAAAAAAATCAAATTCTTTTTAAACTCTGCATGCTGTATAATTGGGCCAGGTAACGAGAAAACCTGTCTTCAGGGTTTCTGACAAAGCAAGTTTCAAACCATTCTCCTCAGCTACAGAGACTAGCTAGAAAAATTGAAATTTCACCTGTAGCAAGTTTACATATAATACTTTCTAAAAAGCGAATAACAAAGGCGCTGATCAGACTGTGCGGATGCGCAGGCTGACCTGCATCTTTGTTGTTCACAAAGCCCCGAAGACAGGTTTTCTCACGTCTAGGCCCAATTATTGATGTTTTTGTTGTCATCTGCGGACTTCTTTTCAAAATCAATTTTCCAAAAAACTCTTTCAGGAGCACTATCAGAGTGTCAAACAGGTTGGATCCAAGCTGTTTGAATAGGTTATCAGCGGACAACAAAAGTGGCCGCTAGAGTTAAACCCTAAGGTACCTTTGAATAACTGAGACACATATACCTTGAAAATAGAAAACCTACAAAATTGTCAAGCAGCAGATTATTTTTAGTGGATCTGTTCGGAGAGCTTACTATTTTCGGACCAATGGAATTTTTCATAAGCTAGATGTATATGTAAAAAAGTCAGGATGGGTCCACTGTATATATCAATTTTGTCCTAGCAAACAGTGTAGACCCTGATGAAATGCAGCTTAATGTCAAATTTCATCTCAGCCTTCCCTGTTTGCCAAAGGACCCATATAGGGGTTTCTGGTCTACAAACGGCTAATGGAAAGTGCAGCAGCTCTCACGTCCATTTGGGAAAGTACGTCACAATTTGAGAATCGAATCATGCCTCTGGTGTATATAAGGAGCACAACGTGTAGAACTATGTACCAAAAAGCTCCATTTTGTTAGCCGCCACTGGCGTATGAAAAATTAGTTCTGTAGCATGTGGGTTCAGCTCTATTATAATCGATTATTCCGATTATCCAAAAAGTTTAATCAGAAGAATAAATGAAGTTTATGTGTTTTTCAATAAAATATCGCTATAGCGATATTTTATTGAGAAACATGAACTTCATTTATAACCATTTGTTTTGCTGCAATCACACTTGTTATTGTGTCAACATGGTTTCCGTGAAGTCAGCATCATGTTATATAACTTCAGCGTCACGTTATCACCCGTGTTATCAAAGAAGATCCTCAATGTACATCTGTGGTTTGATTCCACGGAATTTCGTGGAATTGGCTGAGGCAGTTCCGATTGCTCTCACACCCTCAAGCAATGGCATCCAAGCAATATCTGCTTTTGGATGCATCAACCAATGAGCCAGTATTTTGTTGCTTATCACATATGAGTAGTCACTCTTTAATCATGCCTGCTCAACTATCTAGTGTGACTATAAGCCTAAATTTTGGTCTAAGCCAGTATATACATCTCAGATTTGTGCATGCAAGCAGCTACTGTTCTGTAGGGATCATGCCAATGAATATGCAGTTTGTTAAGCCTTTGCTGCCTACATATGCCATTAGTGCTAAAATGATGTAATTTTGTAAAATTCTAAAGCTACAAAAACAGCCTGGTGGCTGGTATACACCAAAAACAAATCTTGCAGCAACTATCAAGGCCCAGAGGTTACAAAACATTTTCATGCTCAACTCAGCTGAGCACGAAATTTAACCTGCTCGTAGATGTTAAAATACCAACAATTATTGAAATTTTATCATTTATGAGCAGGATTAATACAACATCTGAGAGACTTAAAGCAAGAAACTTCTTTTTCAGTATTTTAGTTTTTAAGAGTGGTTGAAATTTCATGCTCACTTCAGTTGAGCATGAAAAAAGTTTTATAACCTCCAGGCCAGGGCTTAAGCTCTCAGATACGGAGAAGTTTTGCCACTTTAAAAATTTGAATTCTCCTATATATTAATACATTAAAAATTCTCCCTCAGTTGAAAAAAGGGAAAAGTGAGCCAGCTTAGGGACACTATTTTGCAAGGCTCCCATAGCCAGAGCCTTGCTATCTGTCAAAGTAAGAAAGTGCATTACCTGCATCTGTCTAATGGATCTGGCAGAACACTAAGATTAAACTGAAGACAGTTATACTCCAGTAGATGATGTACAATCACAGAACTGTTACAGATCTCGGGTTTAGTGTCTGGGAACTGGCTCTCAAATTCATCATAACCTATTATAGTAAAAGAACAAATATAGAAACAACCTGTACTCTAAGATTAAATTGAAGACAGTTATACTCCAGTAGATGATGTACAATCACAGAACTGTTACAGATCTCGGGTTTAGTGTCTGGGAACTGGCTCTCAAATTCATCATGACCTATTATAGTAAAAGAACAAATATAGAAACAACCTGTACTCTTAGATTTAAATAGCTTGTTTTTTTTTTTGTTTTTTTTTTATTTGATTCTTTACGTCCCATCAACAATCTTTCAATTATAAAGGGACAGGTCATCCTGGGTTGAACCAGTACTAAGCTAGGATTATTGTTCTTGCTCAAGGACACAACGCAGTGACGCCAATAAGGCTCGAACTCGCGACCCCTGGGTCTCGAGTCAAGCACTCTACCACTGCGCTCCCTTTAGATTTAAATAAAGACAGTTATACTTGAGTTGATGATATGGGCCACGACGTGAAAAACCCTGTCTTTGGGGTTTCCGTCAAAGCGAGTTTCAAAACAGTCTCCTCACCTACAGAGACTAGCTAGAAAATTTAAATTTCACCTGTTGCAAGGTTATATATAATACTTTCCAAATAGGGAATAACAAAGGCGCTGATCAGACAGACTGCGTGTATGCGCAGGCTGGTCTGTGCCTGTGTTGTTCGCAAACCTCCGAAGACAGGTTTTCTCGCGTCGAGGCCATATACTATCACAGAACTGTAACAGATTTCAGGTTTGGCGTCTGGAAACTCTCTCTCAAATTCATCATAACCTATGAAAAGAACAAATATTGGAAACCTATACATATATAAGTAATTTAAAAACAAAAGAGATGAACTGGTTCTCATTTAGATGATGTACAATCACGGAATTGTTACATATCTCAGGTTTGGTGTAGGGGAACTTGCTCTCAAATTCATCGTAACCTATGAAAAGAACAAATATTGGAAACCTATACATATATAAGTAACTTAAAAACAAAAGAGATGTACCGGTACTCATGTAGATGATGTACAATCACTGAATTGTTACATATCTCAGGTTTGGTGTCGGGGAACTGGCTCTCAAATTCATCATAGCCTATGAAAAGAACCAAAACCAGTATAAAAACAATATCATAATTATGTACCAGTTCAGGATATTTTTGTACTGGCAAAAAATGCTAAAATTGTGAATATCTTCTTATCCAGCAATTCTTATCTATATACATAGCAAGATCTGACCTCGAGGTTATAAAACTTGAGTTCATTCTCAGACTCAAAATAAAGCGAAATGATTTGCTGCTTGCGGACACATGTCCGCAAGCAGCCAATCATTGCGCTTTATTTTGAATTTGAGACTGTCTTTTCCATATTCTCTGAACCATTTCATCCAGCTCATTTAAACAACATTCATTGATTCACTATTACTTACCTATACATATAGAGAGACCATTTCATCCAACTCATCTACAGGGCATTATACAATTGATGCATTCTTTTGAGATTAACATCAGGATTTGTCAATCCGAGAACAGTGATGCTGACCGAGGCAAAGCCGAGGTGAACATTACTTTTGAAGGTTGACTAATCCTGATGTTACCACCAATTGTTTTGTTATATGACACTGTTTCTCTTTTCATAGTTTTATTTAAAGCATTTTCATATTTATAAATCTACTAAGTCACATGTTCCTAGTACACTTTCACTAGGAAGATTATTTTAACAATATACTTCTCAAATTTCTGAAACTCTTATGAGATATGCAAAATAATTGCATTTTTAAATGCTGTTCTCATAAAATGATCAAATTCTGAATTCAACACATTTTACCTGTGAAATATACATAAGAAATCAGTCAGTGTTTTAATGTCTATTATTTAGTACAATCTATTTTTAGCTGTCTGTCAGCACTGACAAAAACAATGTTAACCTGTCCTGAGCTCATCACTGTTTGACATCAAGATCTGTCACAGCCAGTGTAAGCTAGTTTCAGCCAATCAGAGGAGGTCTTTTATAGGAGTCATATAACAATCTTCATTGTTGATCAAAGCATGCAACGTGATACACCATTATTTACCTATACACATAGTAAGACCTGGTCTTCCCCACATTTTCTTAACCATTTCATCCAGCTCTGCTACTAAACACTCTTCATCATTGATCAAAGCATGGTACTTGATGCAGCCCAAAAATTCTTGGTAATGTCTGCAATAAAGAAAATTAACTCTCCTTCAATTAAATCTGGATAGATCACTGAGTAAAAGCAGAGGGGCTCAAGAAAAAACTGGCCAGATCCACTCTGAATACAATTTTTACTATGATTATTTCTGGTCAACAACATAGGTTATTGTTGCTGTTGTGTGTTTTACATCCCACCAACAGGTAGGATCATATTGAGACAGAGCCATGGCTTAAAGTCTCAACATAGGTTATTGTTTTTTTTTTTTTTTTTTTGTAATTTATTTTATTTTTCTACTGACATTTTCACAATAATATCACAGGATTGTCAATAAATACATGCAATATGACCTAACATAAACATTCTATGTCGATGCTATTACACTTATGAACTATAATTTAGTGCAATACGATAAGAGTCCATTTTGGTATGCGTTTTGCACATCTGCGCTTTATTTTTCTATCGTGTAAAGAATAAGTATCTTTGTATATTTGTAAAGCTGTCTTGAATGTTGCAGTTAAAGTTCTGCTGGTGCGCTTTTAGCAGATATGTGCTCAATAAGGGCATACCCAAAGGGACATAGTGATGCATTTATTATGCATCCTTATGTCAAAAAATTATATGTACGTCTATGTAAATTATATACTAAAAATACAACCTAAGCCTGAGCGGAACAGATGTACACCAGGTGCCCCTATAACATTATTACGCCACCAGCCCATCTCTCAAATTGCATATAATCAATGGTGTGCAGTAAAGAGATAGGACCTGTTTCCCGCGAAAAAGTTGACCCGAAATTTAAGGTAATCATTTTTCCCAGGAAAACAGAGAACAGAAAGTCCTACGTCATTAGTGCGTACGAAGAATGAGCCGGGTTGGTGGATTCAAAAAGCGTTCAAACAGCGTATGCACAGTGTTGTGACGCTGCACAAGCTCTGAGGGCCTGGATAGGGGTCTGAAAATCACTATAACTAGAAGAGATTTAGATTTGGCTACTAAATCTCTTACTAAAAACGAACAACAGCAAAGCACCCGCCCAACCAAACAAAACTCACCAGTTAGTCAGTGAATTAAATTACGTATAGAAAAGTTAAGAATGTGATAAATTGGTAATCACATTCTTTTATCCTCATTATATTTTGGACAGAAGATCACCAATTTTCTTTTTACCTCTAAATCGCTATGCGTTATTTTTTTCATTTTTTTTTTCTTTTGCTTGGTGGGGTGTGTGGGGGGTCTTAAGATCCATAACCAACATAAACTATGACAAAAACTCGCTACCCAGGTCCTCAACTCTAAACCGGCGCTGTCCCGAAGCGGATTAACAGTTATGTCCGTCTTTTGGACAGCTACTGTACATCAGTTCACTCAAGCATTTCAACTAAATATGTAAACACAGTCACCAGAAAAACTACCTTTACGTTAGCCATTAGAAACAGCTAAATTACATATGCTAAACGACGTGAACGAGCTTGATTCTTGAATATTGACTTGTTACTTTCAATATGCTATCAGCGCAGAGCAGAATGACTGCACAGATAGGAATACATAGATTCTCAAGCTGATCTGAAGTCTGTTCGGATACGAGATAGGTTTTCTAGTGACACGGTTATTAGCAATGTACATGTTCAAAAAAGGTAATATCATTTGTAGTTCGTACTTTTCGTGTGTGAGGGGTTACAACTTCTGCTGGTGGATTAAAATGTGCAAATAGGTAAGAAAAGAAAGCATATTATGTTTATACGCAAATGTCTCCCTATTTAAGCTGCAGCATCGTGCATTTTAAATGACAAGGAGCAGTAGGTGGTAAAAGTATAATGCCCCGTGTGGGATAGGTTGTGTGGATTGTAGAACTATTCGTATTGCGTGAACTTAGAACATGGTGAACCTTCCTTGCAAATATTTGGACAGTACGTATTATGACAATCAGAGTGTTTTTATAAAATCGCAAGGACATAAAGATATCTAAATAGATATGGTTTTATAATTTGAGAAATATTTTATGCCATACATCTTCGCCTTTAGCATTTTAGAATCGCATTTTAGTACAAAAAACTCAAGAGAGCTTAATTATCGTCAAATATTTGCATCCATTTCTGCCAATATTTTGCAAATTTGTCAAAACGGTCTGTTTTAATAGCTATTTTCTTTTCAATATGTAAGAAAAACTTCATTTCTTTGACCCATGTAGCAATATTTAGCTCTTTGTTGTTTATGCGACATTTATAAATATAGAATCTTGTTAAGATCAAAATATAATTTATAGGTTTATTAAATTCATTTTGATTACATATACCGAAGATGGCACGTTTCTTGTCGATGTTCGCCAAGTATTGATTTTTTTCGTAAATCCAGTTTTCAATATTTTCCCAAAACTCCATAACGATGTTGCAGTACCAGAATAAGTGTTCAATTTTTTCGGGAACTCTTTGACAAAAAGTGCATAAGTTATCTTGTTTTATTCCGCATTTAAGCAGTAAATCATTAGTAGCCAAAATTCGATGAAGTATTCTATATTGAAACCAGTGCAATTTCGTATTACTGCAGCTTTTGGCGGGAATTTTATAGATTTGACACCAATCTAAAGGTTCGTTACCAAAAACCACATTCCATTTGATTTGACTTTTTGGTATTATTTCTTTTTCATTTAACACTTTATACATATCTTTACAGCCCTTTTTGCTCTTTAGCACAATTCTGAAATTGAATGGCATGTTGTTATTTGTTAATTGAGTGGGACCAATATGGATTTGTTTTCTTCTTATATAATTTAAAACTGCTGTTCTAACACTAAAGTATTGCATGAAATCTATTTGTAATTCATATTTATTGATAAACTGGTTAAAACTCATCAGGGTCCCATCTTCGTTAAGTATGTCTTTAATGAAATATATGTTTTTTTCGTACCATCTCCTGTAAAAGAATGAGTTATTTGCTATTGTTATATCTTTATTATTCCAGATGTTTATTGATCCTATTTCTTCTGATTTAGTTTCGTTTTGTTTGTTACAAATCTCTATCCAGGAGTTTAGAACATCATTCCAAAATATGTTGCTTTTGTTCCTTATCAATCGTTTAGTAAATTCCAAACCCCGATTAATTAAATCATTTATTTTAGTATACATCGTTTCAAAAATTGATACGTACTTTGAAGTATTAACTATTAAACGGCGAATCCAAGTTGATTTTAGTGCCAACATATAATTCTTTAAATTGATCATTTTTAGGCCCCCTTTATCATATTCTTGCATTAGTGTGTCACGTTTTATCCTGTCTATTCCGGACTGCCAAATAAAATGAAAGAATTTCTTTTGTAAATTATTTATAAGTTCTTCAGTTGGATTTGGCAGTGCAATAAATAGGTGGTTTAATTTCGATATAACAATAGTTTTTAAGACTGTTATTCTCCCAAATGGAGTAAGTTTCCTTTTAGACCATACTTTTAGTTCTTTATCTATTTGTTCTATTTTATCCTTAAAATTAATTTTTACCATTGTGTCCAAATTGCACGAAAATTTAATTCCTAATATATCAAAATTAGTTTGGGTCCAGTTAAGTTTTAGCCTATGATTAAACGTTTCCCCACTAAACTTTTTACAACCTATCCATATGGCTCGTGTTTTTGAACTATTCACCTTGAGGTTTGATAACCTTGCAAATGAATCTAGGGTTTGAATAGCTGCTGTCAACGATTTTTCTGAACCGTCCAAAATAATTGTCGTATCATCAGCAAATTGTGATAGAATGTGTTCGACATTTCCAATTTTAATTCCCTTTATTTCAATATTTTGTTTTAGCATCAAAGATAGTACTTCAGCACAAAGTAAGAATATATATGGAGATGGGGGGTCACCTTGTCTACAACCTCTGCCTATATTAAAAAAGTCAGAAAGAAATCCACACTGGGTAACAGCAGATGAAATATTGTTATATAATACAGATATCCACTTTTTCATAGATGGCCCAAATTTAAAGAACTCTAAAACTTCTCCAATGAAGTCCCATGATATCGAATCAAAAGCCTTTTCAAAGTCGACAACTAATAAAAGTCCAGGTATATTTTCTTCTTCAACGTAGTTCATTAGATCGTATATAAGTCTAGTGTTTTCGCCAATGTACCGACCAGATAAAAAGCCTGTTTGGTCTGATGATATAAGTTTCGGAAGAACAGATTTTAACCTTTGAGCAATACACCCAGAAGCAATTTTGTAAATGACATTTAAAAGAGTTATAGGGCGCCAATTTTTTAAAAATTGTCTTGGTTTATCTCCTTTTGGAAGACAAGTAATTATTCCCTGTCTCTGTGTAACAGAAAATGTGCCTTTCTGGTAGCCTTCATTTATAGAGCGTCTAATGAAATGTTTAAAATCTTTAAAGAAAAACTTGAAAAATTCAACCGTAAAACCATCTGAACCAGGGCTTTTGTTATTTTTCATATTCCGGAGAACATTCGATATTTCATCTGCTGTTATTTCACCTTCCAGATTTGCTGATTCAATGTTCGTCAAAACAGGATGCTGCAAATTTTTCAAAATATCTTGATCATTTATATCTTTTTCGCTGTTTTGTGGCGCATATAAGTTTGAGTAAAATTTTTGAACTTCTTTTAAAATCTCTTCTTGTGTTTTGATAGTATTGCCATTTTCTTGCTGCACTTTTGGTATTGTTTTATTTACCTAATTTCTAGACTCTAAACTACAAAAATATCGCGTTGGTTTTTCCCCCTCTTCTGCCCATTTAATTTTTGCTCTTACCATTATGCCTTGAATTTTCTCTTTTCGAAAGTTCTCTAATTCTAGCTTTTTTTCATTGATCTTTTCCAGATCTATGGGTTCAATGTTTTCTAAATGTTTTATTTCTTCTTCTAAATTATGTTCCTTAAGATTATTTTGCTTCTTTTTGAATGATGAATATGAAATAGTTTTCCCCCTTATTTCCATTAACAATGTTTCTAAAAATAGTTGGTCAGATATCTGAAATTCTAAGTTTTGTTCATTTTCAATAATATATTCCAAATCATAAATCGGTAACATGTATTGCTCTTTAACATGTTGTATACAGTCTTTTACTATGTTTATATATTCCCTATCTCTTAGAAGACTATTATTAAATTTCCAAAGCCCACTTCCTCTTTTGAAATCATTTATTTGGAAAGAAAGAATAACTGTTGAATGGTCTGATCTATAACTAGGTAAGATATTATGACTTTGTACGCTAGGCATGAAATTCTCTGATATAAGAAAGTAGTCAAGACGTGCTTGTTTTAAAGGATGGGGTCTACGCCATGTAAATTTTTTTTCAGATTCATTTAATTCTCTGTAAGGATCTATTAGATTAAGCTCTTCTTTTATTGTTAAAATACATTCTTTTGATTTGGGGTTATTCACATGCAAATAGTTAAAAGTGTCTAAATCTTGGTCTTGTACTACATTAAAATCCCCACATATAACACACGTATCATTTCCTATTTCTTCAATTGAATCGGCTACTTTTCTGAAAAAATCTGGCTGGTCATCGTTTGGTCCATAAATAGTAACTAAAGTAAGTTTTTTATCCTCGATTATCAAATCTATTAAAATAAAATTACCTTCTCCATCTTTTCTCGTATTAACTATTTTATATTCTAAATTGTTGTTGAATAAAATGCACACTCCTTTCGAGTTTGAAGTATATGAATTGAATACAACATTTCCGCCCCATTCTGCTCTAATATATGGTTCTAAACTTTCCGTAAAATGCGTTTCCTGAAGACAACAAATCTGTATATTTTTACCTCTTATGTAGTGAAATACATCTTTACGTTTTTGTGGATCATGTAACCCTCTCACGTTAGAGGATGATATGTTTACGAGGTTATGTGAAGTCATGATCCACCAGCAAAGTTATAACTCTCAGACAAATCCTATTGGCTACTATGAATCTTATTTTGTTTATATAATTAGGGAATATGTCAGTAGATTTTAACATAGGTAAAAAAAAAAATGATATAAAAAAACAAGAACATCTCGCACTTCCATTTAGGTGAAAGTGAAGCAATTTCATCTGATTATATTTAGACCATTGTAGGGCTATTATATTTTAAATGAAATTATGCTAAGCTAGAAACATGTATCTTATCATAATGTTATTCATCCCTCTGCGCTACACCACCACACAAATCCTCTCAAGTTAAGCTGCAGGATTCAACCATATTTTATATCCGGTACAGATAAACAACAAACAATTAAAAAAAACACACGACTGGATCCTGATCAGCTGGCTTCAGGGAAGCCCGCTGATACCTGATCATACTGTTTTCAAAACAGGACATGTGTGGGCACAGCAAGACAAGGGCTTGTTATTATAGAGACCGATTAAGCATTTTCATATACTCATAAATTGCACGGGACGGAGAGTTATTTATTTATTTATCCTCACATCGCTGCTATATTACTGTACATAGGTTATTGTTGCTGTTGTGTGTTTAACATCCCATCAACAGGTAGGATCATATTGAGACAGAGCCATGGCTTAAAGTCTCGTCCAACAGACGGGTGAATCCAGGGATCGAACCACAACATAGGTTGCGACTATCAAGGAGGCAGCAATCTTAAGTGGTTACACAAATATAATGTTGAGCCAGACTATAACAGCTACCCATATGGGCCTCAAAGCCAGACACCCTGTTTTTCGCTGTTTGCGGACAAACAAAGGTGCAGACCAGCCTGCGCATCAGCACAGACTGATCAATGCCTTTGTTATTCACTTATTGGAATGTATCTTATCTAAATTTGCTTCAAGTGAATTTTCAATTTTCTACCAAGTCTCTGTAGCTGATAAGACTGGTTTGAATCTCGCTTTGTGGAAGCCCAGAAGACAGGTTTTGCGGTGTCGAGGCCCAATGAGTAAAGTTTTGCAGTTGATGCTGCAGAAACTAATCTACAATAAAATTGCTGCATCTAAAAAGACGAAACAATGTAGTAATTTTTAACAAGAGTGGGTCAAACCTTAATATGCCATATTTAACTGCTAGCGGCGACCTTTGTCTTCTGCTGATAACCTTTGCAAACAGTTTGGACCCAGATCAGGACCAACAGAATGTCGGTCCTGATCTGGATCCAAACTGTTTGACACTTTGATCATATTCCTGAGAGAATTTTTTTAAAAAGTTTATTTTGAAAAAAAAGTCAGCAAACGACAACAAAAGCATGAACGATTACCCAGCATGCAAAGAGTTAAACTGGTGCCAGAACCTGATGACAGATTTCTGGTAATCAGACCCATATCTAAACCAGGGATCATACAGGCAAGTTTGAGTAAAATTCAAGGACTTTTCAAGGACTTCTAAAGACTATCCTACAGTTTTCAAGGACTAAACAGTTAGGAAAAATCCTGATTTAAGTGTTAAAATTCTACTTCAAAAATGCTAGACTGAGATAATGGAGACATTAGTACTAGAAAATTACTATAAAATTATTGTGCCTTAATTTGGTGCAGCATTTGCTGGACCAAATAAAGGCACAACAATTTTATACTGATTTAGGTCTCTATCAACAGTGCTAAGTCCTACAGAAAATAGAAGAATGCAACGACTTTTCAAGGCTTTTGAGGGATTTTCCAGTACTTTTCAAGGACTTTTCAAGAAAACCTAAATTCAAGTACTTATCAAGCCTGTGCGAACCCTGTAAACTATTACCTTACCTGCACCTATCCTCATCAGATGAATTAAATGTAGTAAATGGTGTCATAGTTGAATTTAATCTTGCATATGGTGCCATACATTCTCCTCTGGCTGCTTGCTCTATGAACCAGGCTGAACATTTTTCTGCTGAAAATCAGAAAATACACAGAACATATTAACCCTTATCCTGCCACTATTTTATTGTCCTGAAAATGGCATCTGCTTATTATGTTCTCGGACCCAGTATAAACGGACTGGTCACTGACAGAAATACAATGTTATGTTGTTGAGGCTTTATTGTAGCACTATTTCAAAGTGCTACAGCCAATAAAATTGATTCTGAACATACAAGAGATTATATGAGGTTACTCCCGGTATGCGAAGCTGAAATATTATGAATAACAGTAAAAAGAATTGAGGTTTTCTCATCTTTGCATGTTCTTTACGATTAAAGACGGTCATAATGTTGGTCAAACTTTCAATAAATACATCAATGCAGTCTTAAAGATAGTATATTGGACCATTGCTTTTTGAAGAAAATTCATAGATATGCAGAGAAATAAAGGAGATATGATTATTTTATCTTCAACATACGTCAGTTTTGAAAGCTCAGCCACCATTTAGCCACGACAACATATTTCCAATGTATACATTTACCTGTATGTAAGTGACCAGTCTGTGTTTGTTGGGTCCGAGTTATGTTTGCTACATATATTTAACCATTTCCTTCATGAATATTCATGCTAAGCGCCACTCACTATGAATAATTGTATACAGATTGTATATTTATATACTTTCATTTTTGTACATAGAATAAAGAAACCACTTGTCAGATCCAATAGTGTAGCTTCAGATATATCATATTTCCATAAGCAAACAGAATTGACTATGATCAGGCAGCCTAATCTGAGTCTGCTCTGTTTGCAAAAGCGTTTAAAGGCATCTCTATGAGGTAAAGGGTTAAATGCAATCTAGAAAACTTTCAAAATGGAAGCAAACACTATGTACCCTGATCAGACTGCTGATCTCGGCTGCATATTTTAGACAATATATACAGGTTATTATATGGCCGAGGTGTGCCTCCAGGTCATATTGGCACTGGGGTAGCCATATCGGCCCAAGGGCTTTAGCCTGGGGGCCTATATGGCTATCCAGTGCCATTATGACCTGGAGGCACACCTCGACCATATCATAACCTTTTTATTACATCAGCGTAAATTTGTTTCTATGATTTCTTTTGCCCTTTTTTAACCAGTAGCGCAAGTGAGACCAAAAAACTGGCGAGATGACATTGCAGCAACAAAGAGTGTGATATAGAAACTGACGTCATAGATAAACATTGTTTTCATTGTCATTGACGAAGAGACATTTCAACAGACTTTTGTCAATAAAACAATCAAAGACAGCCTTATGATTAGCATTCAAGCATATCTAAATATGTGGTAATACGGGTATATCTTTCTTCTTTCACAGTATTCCATGGAAAGTCAACTTTTTCCAGAAAAGTGTTTTATTGAAGAGCTTTCAGGATCCCCAATCCCCAGTAACGATCGCTTATCGATCCGATCAGCTTGGACTAATATCAACGTCAGGGCTAGCTGTTTGTTTGTTTTACCTAAACTGACAAAAAATCCTAGCTGTTTCATGTTTTAATGTTCCATTCTTTATACTTTTGGTATTTCGCTATTTTATGGCCCCAATTGCGCGGAAAATACATCGGAAAACAGGGTCACATAACGATTCTAAAATCTACTGAGCCAGGCTGAAGGAAGTCGAATCGAAAAAGTGCACGCTATCTATACACCATCACTATGAGGCAGTGCCAAAATCCATATTGATGCCTCAATATGGATTTTTTTGCATCGTCATGTGACTGTGCCAATATGGATTCAGTCAAACTGAAAATATTACCGAGTGCTAACAGCAATTTTACTATGTAGAAGGCATGTAATAAAGGCAATTAAAGTACATAAGCAGATGAAAATTATTGTGAATAGCGGCAAAAGGGCTAAGCACCATCAGGATTGCAACAGATGACAATATTTTGTTTTTATCTTTGATGATTTTCAGGGAAAATAAGGCTTCACATTCAGGTGAACCATGTGCCAACAGACAATTCACAATAACCTTGCTCTACTGCCACTACTACTAGCTTAACTCTTTTTTGCTGGGTAATTTTGCATGGTTTTATGTCATCTCTAAAAATTCAAAAATTATCAGCAAGTGACAAAACTTGTCACTTTCAAGCAACAAATTAACCCTTTCCTTCATGAGTATTCATGCTAGGCTCCACCCACTTTGACGTTGGTACATAGAACAAAGAAATTACTTGTCAGGTCCACTAGTGTTGGATCAGATACATGTGTATCAATTTCCATAAGCAAACAGAGTAGACCCTGATCAGGCAGCTCTTACAAGAGCTGCCTGATCTGAGTCAGCTCTGTTTGCAAAAGCTCTAAAAGGCACCTCTATAAGGTAAAGGGTAAAAGCAGTATACCCCATACTTCCAATAGTTGGGGCCATAATAAAGCATATTATAAATCAAATAAAACTGAGCGTACTGAAAAAATGGATTTAATTTAGTGTGAATTTATAGGCACTATAATTATGTAGATTATTGAAGAAAAATCACAAATTATTCAAGAATTCTTACTTTTGCAGTTGTCTATGTCAAACCCTGGTGGCAGTAAACCTGTGGTCCCATTGGTTTGTTGTCCCAGGAACAGGAAATGTGATAGTACAATCTCCAGTGAGCAGTCATGAGACTCCATCCTTAGTTTGTCACTAACACAGTGGTATACCTCAGCGAATGCCCTGAAATAAACAGCTAGAGTTCAACACTTGCAGAGATAGTTCCCATTACATCATAAATGTGATACATGTAGAACAATATCCAGTCCATCCTCAGTTTGTCACTAACACAGTGGTATACCTCAGCGAATGCCCTGAAATAAACAGCTAGAGTTCAACACTTGCAGAGATAGTTTCCATTACATCATAAATGTGTTACATGTAGAACAATACCCAGTGAGCAGTCATGAGACTCCACCCTTAGTTTGTCACTAACACAGTGGTAAACCTCAGTGATTGCCCTGAAATAAACAGCTAGAGTTCAACTCTTGTAGAGATAGTTCCCATTACATCATAAATGTGATACATGTAGAACAATATCCAGTGAGCAGTCATGAGACTCCACCCTTAGTTGGTCACCGACACAGTGGTATACCTCATTGAATGCCCTGAAATAAACAGCTAGATTTCAACACTTGCAGAGATAGTTCCCATTACATCATAAATGTGATACATGTAGAACAATATCCTGTGAGCAGTCATGAGACTCCATCTTTAGTTGGTCACTGACACAATGGTATACCTCAGTGAATGCCCTGAAATAAACAGCTAGATTTCAACACTTGCAGAGATAGTTCCCATAGAACAATATCCTGTGAGCAGTCATGAGACTCCATCCTTAGTTGGTCACTGACACAATGGTATACCTCAGTGATTGCCCTGAAATAAACAGCTAGATTTCAACACTTGCAGAGATAGTTCCCATTACATCATACATGTGATACATGTAGAACAATATCCAGTGAGCAGTCATGAGACTCCATCCTTAGTTGGTCACTGACACAATGGTATACCTCAGCGATTGCCCTGAAATAAACAGCTAGATTTCAACACTTGCAGAGATAGTTCCAATGAAAAAAAGTCAATAAGCAATACAGATACCCCCCGCACAGTGAGAGTCAGTGAAAAAACTTGGCAAGTTATAGTTCGAACAAGAAGACCTTAGTTTTGATAAGAAGATTTCAGTAGAATCTGTGCAAACAAAAATTATAAACTCCTTCATGCATATGTTCAATGTGTCTACATTGTATCGGCAAAGTATCAAATTGCTTCATCAAAAGCTGTAGTAGGAGTTGATCGGCCCATAAAGGCACTATCCATGCATATACAAAAGCCATATAAGGGAATAATTGTCTAAGTTCAACAAAACTTATAAACTCCTTCATGCATATGTTCATTGTGTCTACATTTTATTGACAAAGTATCAAATTGCTTCATCAAAAGCTGTGGTAGGAGTTGATCGGCCCATAAAGGCGCTATCAATGCATATACAAAAGCCATATAAGGGAATAATTGTCTAAGTTCTCACAGCTGTCAATTTGTCAAAATTATTTTTTCTGAACCAAACTCCTTCATGCATATGTTCAATGTGTCTACATTGTATAGGCAAAGTATCAAATTGTTCCATCAAAAGCTGTGGTAGGAGTTGATCGGCCCATGAAGGCACTATCTATGCATATACAAAAGCCATATTAGGGAAAAATTGTCTAAGTACTCACAGCTGTCATTTTGTCAAAAAATATTTTTTCTAAACCAAACTCCTTCATGCATATGTTAAATGTGTCTACATTGTATAGGCAAAGTATCAAATTGCTCCATAAAAAGCTGTGGTAGGAGTTGATCGGCCCATAAAGGCACCGTCTATGCATATACAAACACCTTATTAGGGCAAAAATTGTCTAAGTTCTCACAGCTGTCATTTTGTCAAAAATTATTTTTTCTGAACCAAACTCCTTCATGCATATGTTCAATGTGTCTACATTGTATAAGAAAAGTATTAAATTGTTCCATCAAAAGCTGTGGTAGGAGTTGATCGGCCTGTGTATGGCCTATAATAGCATAAGCATAAAGCACTATTTTAAAAGGCATTTAGAACTACAAAGGGAAATAACTCTAATAGAATTGGCCCCTAGCCCTTACTTTTTTGTCTAAAGTATTTGTCTTGCATATATGAACATGTTTGCAAGGTTTGATGAAAATCCAGCAATGACTCTTCGAGTTATTAAGGAAACAAAGCGTTACGGACGGACGGACGGACAGACGGACGCACGGACGGACAACGTGAAAACAGTATACCCCTACAAACAAAGTTTGCGGGGGGTATAATTACATCATAAATTTGATACATGTAGAACAATACCCAGTGAGCAGTCATGAGACTCCATCCTTAGTTGGTCACTGACACAATGGTATACCTCAGTGATTGCCCTGAAAGAAACAGCTAGATTTCAACACTTGCAGTGATAGTTCCCATCATAAAATGTGATAGAACAATCTCCAGTGAGCAGTCATGCGACTCCATCCTCAGTTGGTCGCTGACACAATTGTATACTGCAGTGAATACCCTGAAATGAACAGCTAAAATTGAGCTCTTGTATCAGTTATGCCAATTATGCACTGTACAAATTAGCATAACATTAATTCTAACACACCTCGCCTATAGAGCCAATGCTGAAAAAGTGTGATATATCAAACAATAATTCACAGTTTTGAAAGCGAGAGGAAAATGCGTGAATAGCTGACGTCATTTGTTACTGGAAAATGACGTCATTCATGGTGTTAGATGGTGTAACGTCGTTTTTACGCTTGAAAGACGTTGCAGATACATGTAGTCTAAATATGGGCGGGAGTTCTTCAGTGCAATGGCGGAAAGTTGGAAGAAGCTGAAGACTTCAAATGTGTTTTTGTTGTTTATTGTGTGTTAGAATCGAAATGGATCAGCTCCAGTGTGTGAATTGTTGAGTAATAATTCACTGTTTGTCGGTCACTTGTGCTACGTGCTCGTGATTTGATCTTTTTTACAACTGACCTCCAAACAGTGAATTATTACTCAACAATTCACTGCTGGAGTTGATCTATTTCTTAAATGTACAGATCAGGTGGCTAACTTGCCACCTGACAGATTCAATTGTGGTCACCTAAAATGAAGATATTGTTTTTCCTTGTCATAGGAGACTGCTCTTAACTTTAGGCTTCTAGATTTTTGGAAAATAAACATCACCGTGATCGTCGAAAATAATTTTCTCCGAACTTTTCTGGTCATCCAGCAGCTCTGAAATGTTGAACTTTCTCGCAAGCTGGTTAAAATTTATTTCCAATTCAAAAATTCCTGCAAAGATCGGTTAATGCATTAGATGTTATGATTAATCTGATTGGTTGTTACAGATTTTGGAAAAATCCTTCCTGATCATTTGATTTACACTTAATATAGATTTGGAGGTCATTGGGCAAAGGGTTTGTTAAAAGTTGTATATATCCTGTCGAAACCTTCACTTGTGAAGAAAATATGTTGTTTGAAGCAATTGTTTGGTGTATAGACAGATAGACAACATACATGTATGCAAAATGGACTTTCAAAGATTACAAAATCTCAACTTGAGCAGGTTTTTCTCCAGCCTCCAAAACCAGTTAACTCTTTGCATGCTTGGTAATTTTTCCTGTGTTTTTGTCGTCTGCTAACTTTTTTCAAATTTAAATGAATCAGTCCTGATCTTTGGTCCAAACTGTTTGCAAAGGTTTTCACCAGATGACTAAAGTCTCCACTTGCAAGGAAAATCAAGAGTTAAAAAATAAGATTTAGTATTTCATGTCAAAATAAATGTCAGAAATATTTTAGCTACTTCAATTTTGTTTGTTTGTTTGATTTGATTCTTTACGTCCACTCAACAATCTTTCAGTTATGCGGGACGGTTCTTCCTGGGTTTAACAAGTACTAAGCTAGGATAAATGTGTCTTGCTCAAGGACCACAACGCAGTGACGCCGGTGAGGCTCGAACCCGCTACCCTTCGGTCTCGAGTAAAGCACTCTACCACTGAGCCACTGCGCTCCCTTAGCTACTTCAATGGTAATTGAGGTTTTAACCCTTAAAATACCAATCACAACTGAAGCAAACAGCAAACTTTGGGATATCTTTCTGATCTTCGAAAAAAAATCAAGCTTGAAATTTCATGTGAATCATCTGCTGGCAGATGATTGACATGAAATACCAAGTCTTATTTGGATACTTTTAAAATTGCTACAAATTGTTTGTGGCGCTTTAAGAGTTTAAAACTTACTTGCAAACATCTGAAGTAGATTCTAAAGCTGCCAGTTCACCACTACAATTTCTAGAGACAACATCCATCACATAGCTACTATCAGTACACTTATTCTGATCTGTGAATAAGAATTAAACATGATCTTTGGAGAGTAAAACATTATAACATAAACACGCTAGTTCAACAAACAAAAATGCCCATTTTAATACTACGAATTATGCAATGGTTTCCTGTAAATGAATTTTACCACACAAATCTGCTTAACCTTTAAAGCGCCAAGTAAAAAATGCATCTGAAAATGTCATCTGCTGTAGTTGTCTGCTGTAAATAACTGCCTAATATTACTGACGAATCAAGTATAGAAGCAAACAGCGTGGACCCAGAACAGACTGCTCCTATAGGAGCAGTCTGATCTGGGTCCACACTGTTTGCCATAGAGGCTTCTTAAACATTTCAGCAGACGAGAAAAGCAGACGACTATTGTTGGGATTGGCGCATTAAGGGTTAAATCATGTACAGTGTAAATGAGGCTTTAATGTCTGTATAAATGGAGATATAAACTCTCAACGTACATTTATACATAGAGGAAGTTTTAAAGAGGCTAAGTCTGCAAATATGAACATTTTTTTATTTTTTTTTATTTTGTTTTCAAATCATTTGTAAAAGTAGAATTAAGCTATGTTTTCACAATAAATCTGTTCACTGTAGCTGAAAACTGCACGGAAAAGTAAATTATCTTATAAAACAGGTGTGTTTTTCTCTTGTTGGTAATTATTTGCGTCCCTCCAATAATTATAGACAGTTAATTTTAACATAAATGCTGGTGTTTTGATACTGATAATTTGTTAAGATTTACGAAATTGGTAAAATGTATGCCTGAATTTTAGTTTTTTTACTGTGTTCTTGAAAATAGAAACATTAGTTCTAAAATTAAAAGATCAAAAGTTACAGACTATGCAGCTTTTAATAAGTACTCAAAATATATGTTTTATGTCATAATAAGAAATATATATAAAATTTAAGAATTGCAAAATCAATTTAGAAATCTTAAAATGAGAAAAGAGACCATGCAGACATTAGCCTTTTGATTGTTTGTTTGATTTGATTCTTTACGTCCCAGTCAACAATTTTTCACTTGTGTCGGGACAGGTCTTCCTAGGTTATACCAGTACTAACCAAGGCTAAATGTGTTTTGCTCAAGAACACAACACAGAGACGCCGGTGAGGCCCGAACCCGCGGCCCCTTGGTCTCAAGTCAAGCATTCTACCACTGAGCCACTATGCTCCCTCATTAGCCTTTTGTCTACTGGAATCCTATTAACAGATTCTTTGACAAACAGAAAAGACCCAGATGAAATGCATCCACAATACAAGATGGTATACATAGAGGATCTTACATGAGTGCTCATGTTTTATTGAATTTATTAAACGAGTTGGGAAAAAGAGATAAAATGCAAGGCTTGCCGAGCATTTTATCTCTTTTTCCCAACTCGTTCAATAAATTCAATAAAACATGAGCACTCATGTAAGATTCTATCTATCATATGATAAAATCTCATTTTTGCCGTAAAAACAATATAATTTTGTCATTATGTACGCAACGTTGTTATGGTTGTCATAATGTTTCCCAAAAATCGATAAACCACTAGTGGTTTAAAGATTTTATTGCATGGCATTATTTCACTCCCAGACGCGACCTCATATGATAAAAAATGTTAATGTACAGAACATTACCTGCATCTAGATAAGAAAATCCAAGCCGAATATCTCCCATAGCTTCACTGAACTGTGACTCAAGACTTAGACGAATGCGGCTGTCAGGATTGCCAACTGACCAATAGTCCAGTGCCATTATAACACTCCCTTGTCTGAAAATGATCCGCGACACGTGATTTCAAACAATGTGGCATTTTGACAAGTGTAGACTCACATGAGCCTGTGCAGCCTCCATTTAAGCTTAGAAACTCCAAATGATGTTCAGTCAGTAGCTTAATATTCATAGAATATCCAAGCTACTAGCAAAGGCTCTGATCAGACTGCACCTATGCGCAGGCTGGTATGAGCCTTTGCTGGTCGCAATACAGCAGAGGCATTAACCCTTTGCCTACTGGGTTATATTACATGCTTTTTGTTGCCTGACATTTTGTGAGACCTGATCTGCATCCAAACTGTTTGCAAAGGTTATAAGCAGATGACACTAGTAGGCGAATATACTATGCAAAATAAATTTAGCATTTTTTTTCTTATGGGTCAATCCATCTACATCATATCTCAATTTTCATTTTTCTGGCACTAAGATACAAACACAGATCATGGAACAAGGATTTCTGAGTAAAAAATTACAGAATTTTGAAATGCAGCAGCTGTGCTTAAGTGATGTTAGATTTTGAGCTTTGTGGACAAAGTGGGAATTTTAGGTCATCAGGGGATAACTGTATACTATTTCCCAGGCAGTTCAATTGTGTAATTTCAATTATCACACGACGTCCAGTATTATTGAATTTATTAAACTCGTTGCAAAAAAGAAGTAAAATGCTCGGCAAGCCTCGCGTTTTATCTCTTTTCCTAAACTCGTTTAATAAATTCAATAAAACATGAGCACTCATGTAAGATCCTCTATTTAGAACAATAGATTCTGAGGCTGCATGCAAAATAGTGTAGATCCTGATCAGATCTGGATCTATACTGTTTTCTAAAGAGGATATATCTGGGTTCAGCAGGACATTAAATCTTTAATAAAGCAGGCACTATCATGTGATAGAACTGGGTCTGCTGTGACATATTGCCCACTCATTCAACTATCCCAGAATAGCTAAGGCCAGAATTTTTTATTAATTGATTTACAGGATTTTTTTCAGATTTAGGGTCGGGGGGATGAAAAAATTAAATAAAAAAACTCTGAAAATGACCAGTTAGCTGGTCATTTTCAGATCTATTATTTTTTTTTTTCAGAGCTTTTTCTTTTTTTCTTTTTTTAATATCTCCAGAAAAACAGTAAAATTAGTCAGGTAAACCATCAGTCTGTATTGAATATTTATATATGTCATCATTTTCCTAAAAATCTGGACAGGACAATCACTTTTAACAATGTCACTCTCAAAAGTACACAGAGCCTCAAAAAAAATTTTTTTTTTCAACGAAACAAATAATATTTACAGTCGCGGATAAGATAAAAAAAAATTTTTAGAAATTAAATTTTATTTTTTTCCTGCTTTCTGGAAAACTACAGTATGAGGGTTCATAAATCAACTAATAAAAAAAATTCTGGCCTAACCGCATGGCCAATGAAAATTCATGTTACATCTATGATATTGCACAAATAGCTGATAGGGACCTTTGCCAATTACTTTAAATCAACCCACCATAAAAAAAACAACATGTATCTGGCCTTTGTAAGTGCATAAAATACATTAAAAAGATACCGTAGATATTTGACCAGGCCACCACCAAAGTCTCTCAACAATGTAGATATCTGAAAATGAAGAGAAAAAGATATAAAAAATTGAATAAATTTAGCATATGGGCCAAAGCCAGCTCATGAAGTATTTGCACTTGTTTTATAAGCAAACAATAAAATCTCAAATGAGCCAAGCAGTCATATTTTTTCACTGGATAAATACATTTTAGCTATTTTTGTAGGACTTCTAGAGACCATTTCTGAGAAAATTATTTTGAATTCTGCTCTGCAGTTTCAGAAGATATTTCAAGTTAGCACTAAGCAGCAAATACACATTATCATAAATAGTAACTTGATCTGACATAAAGGATCACGTTGAGTTGATGAGTTCAAACCATCGGATCACCGCTGATGCGAAGCATCGAGGGTGATCCATTGGTATGACCTCATCCACGAGACGTGATACTGTACATCAGATCAAGTTACTATTATAGTAATTTGCTTATTATATACCTTTTTTCTGACATTATTCTGATTTCTGACATTATTCTGATTATACAAATTGTTTTGGTCTTTAATCCAGAAAAATTGCCGGAACTTTTGTCAAGACATTGCGTTTCTTGACGTTACGTCATCATGTTTTCTGTCTCTGGTTCCATGCTTGAAGTTTATATTACGTAAAGTCGCCGCAAAAACAGGTAACCTATGTTAGCCTCGTTTTAAAGGATAGTGATACAGAATCAGAAAACCTCAGTTCGTTGATCCGCTTTTCTGTATCAGATGGCTAGAAAACAGACAGTTCAGAGGTTGTATCATTTATAGGTATATAATAATCAGCAATATCAATATCCCCTGATGTCCAGATTGAAATTTATGTTGACAATCATCTTGTGAACAGAACTACCAAATTGTTTCAATTCTGACAATTGGTTTCAAATGAGAATCTGCTTAAAGACTCATATAAAGGCTTATGGATGTAATCAATCATGCAGCATTGTGGCCATATTTTCTCATTGATCAAAATGGTTTTAGATTCATTTGCAGGTCACTTTGCGACCATTTCTGCAAAATTATTATGAATTCTAATCAGCAGTTTCTGAGAAGATTTACAAAGATCATAAGATAAGATCCTATGATGTGAGTTAATATGTGCAATAACAGATTTGTTGCATTCATTTAACCCTTTACTCCATAATAACGCCTTTTGACACCTTTGAAATATCATGTATTTGAAAATATTATGGAAAATGGACCAAAGAGCAAATGCTCCATTTTCCATAATATTTTCAAAAGTATTCAAAACAAATTAAGTTTTTCTTAAATTTTTTCAATGTTGTCTAAAAATAGAAAATGATGTAATGATCTAAAAATGGCCTATGGAGTAAAGGGTTAACTTACCAAATATGAGTATCTCTGAACAAAATTCCTGTAGGCATCACTAGAAACTATGTACATTTCTTGGACAAATGTTTCATTGTTGAAAGTCAACTCAGACACCCAGCGAATACCTGTATAATCAAAGACAAAATAGTCTCATTAAATATTTAAATGGCAAAGTAAAAATAATCTTAATCCTTTGTATACAAGTGGATTCTTTCATCTGGTTTGATACAATAAACTTGGGATAGTCCATTGTACATATAGGGGATTCAGGTTACTCTGACACCCAGCGAATACCTGTATAATCAAAGACAAAATAGTCTCATTAAATATTTAAATGGCAAAGTAAAAATAATCTTAATCCTTTGTATACAAGTGGATTCTTTCATCTGGTTTGATACAATAAACTTGGGATAGTCCATTGTACATATAGGGGATTCAGGTTACTCTGACACCCAGCGAATACCTGTATAATCAAAGACAAAATAGTCTCATTAAATATTTAAATGGCAAAGTAAAAATAATCTTAATCCTTTGTATACAAGTGGATTCTTTCATCTGGTTTGATACAATAAACTTGGGATAGTCCATTGTACATATAGGGGATTCAGGTTACTCTGACACCCAGCGAATACCTGTATAATCAAAGACAAAATAGTCTCATTAAATATTTAAATGGCAAAGTAAAAATAATCTTAATCCTTTGTATACAAGTGGATTCTTTCATCTGGTTTGATACAATAAACTTGGGATAGTCCATTGTACATATAGGGGATTCAGGTTATAATTGAAAGTCAACTCGGACACACAGCGAATACCTGTATAAATCAAAGACAAAATAGTCTCATTAAATATTTAAATGGCGAAGTAAAAATAATCTTAATCCTTTGTATACTAGTGGATTCTTTCATCTGGTTTGATACAATAAACTTGGGATAGTCCATTGTACATATAGGGGTGTCAGGTTGTAATTTATAAAAATATTGTATTATTTTGTCTGAAGTTCGTTTTTTACCTTTACAAACAGTGTTTGCAAAAGTACTCGTTTAGGGGTTTCCTGAAAACAAAGGTGATTATGCTGTGGTTTATTGTGTGTTGGTGCTCCAATTGTGTGTGGAGGTTTTGAGCTGGATCCTCGTCTCATGGTAGACTTCTTGGTGTCCTTTCTAGTTTAGCAATCATCTTGTTGAGGAAGAGAAAGCTAGTTGCTTTACTTTTACATAGATCCAGAAAAGGAAATTTTATGAGCGTAAAATTGTATTTATTTTCTTACCCATCTATTTGTCTCTTTTGAGTACCCACAACATATGTTTTGGATGAGAAATAAAGAAAATAGTTTTCCAATACACACTCTTATCTGGAGGCCTGCTTTTAGACTATTTTGTTCTGACAATTAGGGGATAATTGTATTAAAAAATACCATTTGGGGAGGTATTTTGTCGGATATACGGTCGGAAAGCGGAGCCGTAAAACATGATTACCGACCATATATCCAAAGATATACCTCCCCAAATGAACATTTTTAATATGGTCATCCTCATTCTAATGCATTTCTGCAGTTTCGTCTCAAATAAGAGCATTGCAAGCAGCATAGAGCCGCACATCATCCAACGAAATGTGACCTTATTAATGATGTTAAACTATTTCCGACAGTATAACGCAGGATATACCATCGCAAATGTTTGACTTTATCCAATCAGAGGTCACGTTACAAAATCAAATGCATTAGAATCTGTGGTCTGTGTCTTTTCCTCAGGGTGCCATGTGTTGGTCTGTAGTCTTTGATTGTGGCATTTCCTGGTCATACTCACTTTTTGTATGTTTTTTGTATTCTTGATTGTACTTCTCTTTATTGACCAGTATCAAACTTTGGGCATCTAATAAGCTGCACTTATGGCCTTTTTTCCCTTTTTTCAATTAAGTCAACATGGAAGCCCCATATTGCATAATTAAGTCCACATAACTTGGAACAGATATTAACCTATCTAATGCCGAGAAGGTCCACATAAAATTTCAGCTTATTCAGACAAGGCATTTTGGAGAAAATTAATTTGAACAATGGCTACCATGGTGACCATATTGACATTTAATGATTACAATTGAAAAGACAAAAGACAGACAGACAGACAGACAGACACATGGGGATCCATAGAGCGCAACTGATATGGCTAAGAGTAATTTCTTGACATGTCATATGACCTGTTATACAATAACTACCTTTCAGCTATATTGTACATGTCATTGAATGAAAGCTGAAAATTTCCAAAATCATGAACTTTAGCAAATAACATTTTAAACTTGAAGTTTATATGATTTAACTCAAGTAAACACGCTGTTATTAAACTAACATCATTCTATTTACAACATAACTTTGGCAATGAAGAACCAACCCAGATATGAATGGCAGCCAGCGTAGGCTCAGCTAGTATGATTGCAGACCTTTAAGCCCAGTACGTGCTGTTCAGAGGATAATAAGGTGCAACATGGCATAGTACATGCGGTCTGGCATAGCACAAGCCACTACATAGGATTCCAGCTGACTTTGACCCTGCACATGGTGGACCTGCATAGCCACGAATATCTGAAGAGATAGCTGACTGATACAGTTAGAGTCACCAAGGTCGCCAGGCTGGGTCTGCCCTAGCATCTAGTGTAGCACTATGTCAGAGTATGAGCCTGCAAGTCAGGGTGGTGGACACGGTCGCGGCCACAGAGTCTGTGGTGGACTTGATCCAGCCAATTGGTGTCTGCGGACCCCTAACTGAAACAGGTTAATCAGACAGACAGCTTGAAGGCTTAAAGGGTATAAGTACAAGCAGGCAAGTCAGTGCATGATTCGGATCCTGCAATGTGGAGGAAATGAGTTGATTTCAGATAGAAATTAATTCCCCCCTTCCCCCTAGATTAACCTTGAAATCAAAATGCAATTTGCAACTACTGGAAGTGCCAGTAGTGTAAAATTTGCACTTTCCTAACTTATATCTGGGTTGTTTCTTTCCAAATGTTGAACAAAGGTGGAGTAAGGGGTTGGTGGTGGGTATCCAAATGCAGTCCTGCAAACAGCTTGCAAGCAGAATGATAACTGAGCCCAGATTTTGTCTGGGACAGCTGATGTATGCATAAATTCTATAAATAACAATTTGTCATAGAGACCTAATGTGAAATGCACACCCTAGTACAGGGCTGCAGAATAGTTACAAGTATCATATAAATTATATTTATTCCACAATAAATAACAATTTATATGATTTAACTCAAGTAAACACGCTGGTCAGATTCTACATTTATTAAACTAACATCATTCTATTTACAACATAACTTTGGCAATGAAGAACCAACCCAGATATGAGGGCTCAGCTAGTATGATTGCAGACCTTTAAGCCCAGTACGTGCTGTTCAGAGGATAATAAGGTGCAGCATGGCATAGTACATGCGGTCTGGCATAGCACAAGCCACTACATAGGATTCCAGCTGACTTTGACCCTGCACATGGTGGACCTGTATAGCCACGAATATCTGAAGAGATAGCTGACTGATACAGTTAGAGTCACCAAGGTCGCCAGGCTGGGTCTGCCCTAGCATCTAGTGTAGCACTATGTCAGAGTATGAGCCTGCAAGTCAGGGTGGTGGACACGGTCGCGGCCACAGAGTCTGTGGTGGACTTGATCCAGCCAATTGGTGTCTGCGGACCCCTAACTGAAACAGGTTAATCAGACAGACAGCTTGAAGGCTTAAAGGGTATAAGTACAAGCAGGCAAGTCAGTGCATGATTCGGATCCTGCAATGTGGAGGAAATGAGTTGATTTCAGATAGAAATTAATTCCCCCCTTCCCCCTAGATTAACCTTGAAATCAAAATGCAATTTGCAACTACTGGAAGTGCCAGTAGTGTAAAATTTGCACTTTCCTAACTTATATCTGGGTTGTTTCTTTCCAAATGTTGAACAAAGGTGGAGTAAGTGGTTGGTGGTGGGTATCCAAATGCAGTCCTGCAAACAGCTTGCAAGCAGAATGATAACTGAGCCCAGATTTTGTCTGGGACAGCTGATGTATGCATAAATTCTATAAATAACAATTTGTCATAGAGACCTAATGTGAAATGCACACCCTAGTACAGGGCTGCAGAATAGTTACAAGTATCATATAAATTATATTTATTCCACAATAAATAACAATTTATATGATTTAACTCAAGTAAACACGCTGGTCAGATTCTACATTTATTAAACTAACATCATTCTATTTACAACATAACTTTGGCAATGAAGAACCAACCCAGATATGAGGGCTCAGCTAGTATGATTGCAGACCTTTAAGCCCAGTACATGCTGTTCAGAGGATAATAAGGTGCAGCATGGCATAGTACATGCGGTCTGGCATAGCACAAGCCACAACATAGGATTCCAGCTGACTTTGACCCTGCACATGGTGGACCTGTATAGCCACGAATATCTGAAGAGATAGCTGACTGATACAGTTAGAGTCACCAAGGTCGCCAGGCTGGGTCTGCCCTAGCATCTAGTGTAGCACTATGTCAGAGTATGAGCCTGCAAGTCAGGGTGGTGGACACGGTCGCGGCCACAGAGTCTGTGGTGGACTTGATCCAGCCAATTGGTGTCTGCGGACCCCTAACTGAAACAGGTTAATCAGACAGACAGCTTGAAGGCTTAAAGGGTGTAAGTACAAGCAGGCAAGTCAGTGCATGATTCGGATCCTGCAATGTGGAGGAAATGAGTTGATTTCAGATAGAAATTAATTCCCCCAAAGTGAAGACAATGTGGATAGAAAGATGTTCACATTCTTGAAGCTAAAATATTGAATGATTTCAGATTGAATTGGCTAACTGTTCTAAGGTGATCAACATCTAGAGTATAAAGACATATTATTATGAGCCCCATTCAGGAATTTGGGCTGACTAAAAGCCTGATTCAGGACAAATCCTGAAAACTTTCAACCACCCATATACATACTTCTTAAATTAAAATTCCATCCCTACAAAATATAATGAGTTTCATTAATTCACATATTTTCTCAATTCAAGCCAGTATGGTAAGGCAAGAATTTTGTTATTAGTTGCATGATTTACAAACCCTCCTACTGTAATTTTACGGAAAGTAGAAAAAAAAAATTATTTATATTTTTTTTTTTTTTATTCCCCGACTCTAAAAATTATTTGTTTCATTGAAAAAAATCATATATTTTTGAGGGCCTGCCTGTGTACTTTTGAGAGTGACACTGTGTAAAAGTAATTGTCCTGTCAAGATTTTTAGGAAAATGATGAAATATATAAAGATTCAATAAAGACTGTTGGTCTACCTCACTAGTTTTACTGTTTTTTCTAGAGATATTAAAAAAAAAGCTCTGAAAATGAAAAAAAAAAAATCTGAAAATGACCAGTTAACTGGTCCTTTCAGAGCTTTTTTATATTTTTTTTTGTCCCCCCGACCCTAAATCTGAAATTTTTTTCGCGTAAATCAACTAATAAAAAAATTCTGACCTAAATGTCCATTAACTTCAACACTATTTGCTGCCAAAAAGGCATGGACAAACATCCCAGAGCCCTGATGAAGCAGCATGATCAGGATCTTCCCTGTTTGCTATTCAGACATTTTAGGAGCCCAAGCCCTGATAACCAAAATTTTACTTGCAAACAGAAAAAATAGCGTTTGAAATTTTAGAACATTTTACGTACTTCTATATGGTGGACAAAATTATCAAAGTGAGGTAATTTGTGTGCTAGTTAGAAGGAAGTCTTACGTTTACACTCTTCATCGTAATTCAGATATCTGTCATAATCATCTGCAAGTCTGTCCTTCACCACATCAGGATCACACTCAAGTTGTTGATTTTTCATTTCTTCAAGGACACAATTCACAAATATATCGAAACTTCTAGAAAAAAGAAGAGAGAAATTGTTGGAAAAGGTATATAAGATGTAAGCTACTTGTTCAGGTGAGCCTGTGTATACAAATAGAGGATCTTATATGAGTGCTCATGTTTTATTGAATTTATTAAACGAGTTTGGGAAAAGAGATAAAATGCGAGACTTGCCGAGTATTCTATCTCTTTTTTGAAACGAGTTTAATAAATTCAATAATATGCTTAAATGCAAAAGTTTCGCAACCCATACTAAAATGCTATTTCTTTTTTTTCTGAGCCAAATATTTTACTCCATGATATTGTGATTAACAAGTCCAATGATTTGCCGTCCAAACAACATGAAAATCAGACCAGTGAGACTTGCTATTGCTGATCTTCAACAAGAAATGTAAGGCAACCCAAATTTGAAAAGTCACAGAGTTACAATACCTTACATTTTATCTAGTCACAGTGTTACACCACCTTACATTTTATTCTGAAAAGGTGTTTAACTGTTATCTGTTTTCAAAAGCAGAAGGGCAGACAAATCAAAGCAGGTTATTTTATGCATTTGGTCATGTTCATTACGTCAACATAAAGCCTTCAATATTTGACGTAATTGGCCGTTTAAGCACAACTGAATAACAATAATCAAGTTTTTTAATGTCACAAGTGAAAGCCTTCAACACAATGCATAGAAGACAGAAGTATCGCATGACATAACCGAATAAAATGAACAATTTTGATCAATTGGTTGACGTTAACAAAGAAATGCAGCGTCTTTGAGCGTTGATAAACGTTAATTGTTAAACCTTAAATGTTTTCCGCCAGATACAACATCTGGCTATCACATCGCACCGTTTGTTTTCAAATCGAGATAACAATCTTTATGCTAGACGTAAATTGTTGAAAAATACTGACGTCATTATAATGTAAGATCAAAACCGATTAATGGTAAATCATTCCACATTGTGCAGGAGCAAAAAATATAATTATATGAATATTCTAACATGGACCATAATGAAGAAAACACAGATATTAAACGGTTGCGAAACTTTTGCGCTTAAGCATACAAGAGCATGAATGTTAGATTCTATTTATCATGACATTAAGATTACTTTGACATCTCATTTCTGCCTTAAAAATGTTATCATTTTGTCATTATGTATGCAATGTTGTTATGGAGGTCATAACTTTCCCGAAAATCTGTAAACCACAAGTGGCTTATTCGATTTTATTGCATGGCAATTTCACTCCGAGACGCGACCTCATATGATAAAATGTATTTAATGGGAAATGACAAGTAACTATTATGAACATTTTTCAATTTATTCACCTAAAATGCTAAACTTATGGAAACTAACAAACTACATTATATACACATCAGGTTGGCTATCAGGGGCCAGCTCCATGATCGAAACTCCCAGCTCACAGGCCCGCGCCACGAGGAATTGCAGAAGAGACCGGTCAGTATGTACTGGTCAGTTTAAAAATGGCATTGTTGAAGCACAGCCGGTCTCTTATACCCCTAGCTCCCAATCGGCGGGAGCCTGTAACTGGGAGAAACGTCATAAAAACATGTCTTCATACTAAATTAATTTCAGATATTTGGGGGAAAGGAACGAATAATTGAAAATTATTTGTGAAATTTGGCCAAAGCGGATGATTTAATCAGGAGCTAGCCCCAAATAGCTTGAATTGTTTTGGTTACCACCATCATCATAATGAAAAAAAATAAATAAAAAATAAACAATCTGTAATGACTATCATCATTTTCAGAAGAAGATATCAGTTGCATAAGTGTAAATCTACACTATTACCTAAGGGACTAGAAATGACCATTCTATTATAAGAGGTCAGAAGGATATTATGTAAAGTAGATCTATAGGGGTTAATTGATTCAAGCTGTAGGCAGCAGTAATAGTGAATACACATTGACCTACTTTAGATTTTGACCAGGTTTCCCTCTGCTAGATTTATTACAATTTTAAACTAAGTAGCTCATGTCAGAGTCTATTACAATATTTTAAACTAAGTAGCTCATGTCAGAGTCTATTACAATATTTTAAACTAAGTAGCTCATGTCAGAGTCTATTACAATATTTTAAACTAAATAGCTCATGTCAGAGTCTATTACAATATTCTAAACTAAGTAGCTCATGTCAGAGTCTATTACAATAATTTTTAACTAAGTAGCTCATGTCAGAGTCTATTACAATATTTTAAACTAAGTAGCTCATGTCAGAGTCTATTACAATATTTTTTAACTAAGTAGCTCATGTCAGAGTCTATTACAATATTTTTAACTAAGTAGCTCATGTCAGAGTCTATTACAATATTTTTTAACTAAGTAGCTCATGTCAGAGTCTATTACAATATTTTTAACTAAGTAGCTCATGTCAGAGTCTATTACAATATTTTTTAACTAAGTAGCTCATGTCAGAGTCTATTACAAGAGGTGGAGACCTTGTTCTTGTGGGTAAGGCTCCTTTTGTTTCAAAAGAGGTGGAGACCTTGTTCTTGTGGGTAAGGCTCCTTTATTTTTCAAAGAGGTGGAGACCTTGTTCTTTTGGGTAAGGCTCCTTTTATTTTTTAAAGAAGTGGAGACCTTGTTCTTGTGGGTAAGGCTCCTTTTATTTTGTTTCAAAATAGGTGGAGACCTTGTTCTTGTGGGTAAGGCTCCTTTTTATTATTCAAAGAGATGGAGACCTTGTTCTTGTGGGTAAGGCTCCTTATATTTTTCAAAGAGGTGGAGACCTTGTTCTTGTGGGTAAGGCTCCTTTTATTTTCCAAAAGAGGTGGAGACCTTGTTCTTGTGGGTAAGGCTCCTTTTATTTTGTTTCAAAAGAGGTGGAGACCCTGTTCTTGTGGGTAAGGCTCCTTTTATTTTGTATCAAAGAGGTGGAGACCTTGTTCTTGTGGGTAAGGCTCCTTTAAAAAATTTTCAAAAGAGGAGGAGACCTTGTTCTTGTTGGTAAGGCTCCTTTAATTTTTCAAAAGAGGTGGAGACCTTGTTCTTGTGGGTAAGGCTCCTTTTATTTTTCAAAGAGATGGAGACCTCGTTCTTGTGGGTAAGGCTCCTTATATTTTTCACAGAGGTGGAGACCTTGTTCTTGTGGGTAAGGCTCCTTTTATTTTCCAAAAGAGGTGGAGACCTTGTTCTTGTGGGTAAGGCTCCTTTTATTTTGTTTCAAAGAGGTGGAGACCTTGTTCTTGTGGGTAAGGCTCCTTTTATTTTGTTTCAAAGAGGTGGAGACCTTGTTCTTGTGGGTAAGGCTCCTTTAATTTTTCAAAGAGGTGGAGACCTTGTTCTTGTGGGTAAGGCTCCTTTTATTTTGTTTCAAAAGAGGTGGAAACCTTGTTCTTGTGGGTAAGGCTCCATTTATATTTCAACTAGCCCATGTCAGGGTCCATAACAAATACAGTCAGAGTCTATTACAAAATTCTATGACAAGCCCAAATCAGTGTCTATCATAAAGACACTACTTAGTTCAGAATTATTTTAAACAAGAAGTCCATGTTATCATGGGAATGTCACCGTGATTACTTGATATTTTGCCTCATTGTTTAAAAACATTTGAACTAATACTGTTATTTGTTCTCATAAATAATTCTTATTTGGATTTTCAGTATTAAAACATAGCATTATATGGCCATAGAAATTCAGTCACATACCTTACCACCTTTAAACGATATGAGCCACGACATGAGACCCCCAACTTTGCGGCCCGCGTGACCAGCAAAGTTTCTGATCAGCCTGTGCATACGGGCAGCCTGATCAGAGCGTTTCTTAATCATTGAATATTCTATGAGTGTCAAGCTACCGACCGTACATCATTTGGAGTTTCATAGCTTAAAAGGAGGCTGCACGGGTTTGTCCGAGTCCACACTTGTCAAAATACCACATCGCCGGAAATCACATGTCCCAGCTCATATATAAGTACAGGCTGATATGATGAAATTAGCTGGCTGACATTTCCATGATACAAAGCTATTGTAACTCACATCATAAATGATCAAAACATAAACATTTAGTGGACTGATAAACAAAATACATACTATTCTAAAATAAATCTTTAAGACTATACATCATAATATACATACTAATTAAGGTCATAGCCACCTTCCCTAGTCATAATTTTTCAATTAATTGAAACCAGTCAGAATACACAACTAAGACTTAAGATGAAAGCCTGGGAATATGTCAGATAATACACTGAGCTAATTGATGGCTATTCAATTATGTTTCATGTGGTGAGGACACAGCTATCAGGTATGCACTTGTCAGAGAAGATTTGAGCCTCAATATACAAAAAGAAAATTGTAAAATGTTTGAAATTATCTGATTTGTTACTGATCTAGCTAAACTTTAAACTAGTCGGGGTCTAGGCTATGGGAAGGTATATGATAGTGCTTGCCTTGTAGCCCCTGATCCAGGTAGAACCAAAGTAAAACACAAATGCAATTAAGAGTATATATGGTAGGCTCCCACTATGATAAACTCTCATTCAAAGATGAAAGAGATTTGGTCAATTACAGATAATGTTAGGTTGGTGTATAATGGCCTTACCCACACTTTCCCAGTAATCTTAACATTAGAGCATGTGTATTCCATAGCTATTGGGATTAGTGCTTATGTATGACTTTAGACATTGCTGTTTGAGTGTCTTTGATGACAGATTTGGGAGTGTCAATGTAGCTTTGATAGCAGTTTGAAGACCATCTTCCAAGTTTCTGGATTAAGTGGTCCTCAATTCGATGCAAGGCACAGTGGGTGGCGGCTCCCCGCCTAAGGCTGTGCCCACTGAACTTAGAGCTGTCCAGACCAATGCTTCCTACTAGAAGCTTGAGTTTCTCAATGAAAAATTTTCTTGTCACTGGCTTACCAAAATTTGTAACGAATAAAGGTTCATTCATGTCCACAGAATTTGGGAAATGGCTTCCTCTGACTTGCTTATACTTTACTATACTTTCATAAGCACACAAACTTGAATTAGTTTTAAATACCAACAGAGAAACACCTTTACGAAAAGGGTCCGTTTTAGACTGTTTCAAAAAGACAGACAAATGGTCCTCATTGATTACAATGTCATTTAAAGTCAGATTCTCATCATGTGCAAATTTACTATGTACTGTGAATTCACCGCAACGTAAAAAACCAAAATAAGCTAAAAGGATCATGGCTGTCATTAGAGCATTAGTATACATGTCAAAAAAGCCCTTCTCTATGCTCTGACATAATTGAAAAAGAATATTCCCAGTAATGGGCATCTTAGGATTCCTGTTTAAACCTTGAATTCTTTTAATACCTGTCAGAGCAGCATATAAACGTTGATAATTCATATTTACAAATGGAGATGTGACTCCTTGAACCATATAAGCATGTCTTATACCACATAAATACAGTTTTATTGTGCTGTACTTAAGTTTTAGTTTTTGAAAACAGTAGGCAACAAAGTCTACTAGATTGTTCTCAGTAGTTTGTGGCAATATTGAACAATCAAATATTAATCCTTGCAGCAATAGAAATTGAATAAAAGTTTTATATCCAGTGTTATAAGCTGCTCTTGTTGACTTACTAACAGAGTTAATTAAAAGAATGTTCACAGTGTTTTGAAATTCCATAGCAGCTTCTCTGGCTCGGGGCACTGGGTGGCTTGTGGGTCTGCGTCTGGCTGTAGTCTCTTGAATTTTTCCACCTGAAGACGTGACAAAAGATCAGCGTAAACATTTTTTCTGCTTTCAATGTAAATTGAGGAAAAATTAAAGTTATTTACCAACGCAAGCCAGGTCAGTGTTCTCATTAATTTCATAATGTGTGGACATTTTGACCTCCCTTTACATAAAATAGAAACCACACTTTGGTTGTCACACACAAACATTATTTTCTTTGTTTTCCACTCTTTTCCAAAAATATATGCTGCCACAACAATAGGATAAAGTTCCATAAATGCCATTGAAGCTAAATTATCCGGTATTGTTGGCATTTTTGATGGCCATTTCTCACTGATCCAATGTGTTTTGTATACACCACTGAGAATCCAGCTGTTGAGGCAGCATCAGTATATAACTGAATATCAAAAGAATTTGTGAAATCTCTTTCATAAAATAAAGAAACACCATTCCAATTTGTAAGAAACTCTATCCACATGTAAAGGTCCTGTCTACATTCAGAATTTAAATGCACATAATGATAAAGTTCCGAAACAGATGAAGCAAGGGACAAAAGGTAGGAAACAAAAGCCCTGCCTGCTAGTATGACACGAGAGGCAAAGTTCATGAGACCTAACAGTTGTAATAATTCCCTTTTTGTACAGGACCTTTTGGATAGAAGTTCTTTACTAAATTTCGCGATTCTTTCCACTTTATTCATAGGTAATCTGCACTGCATCTTATCCGAATCAAGAATAACCCCCAAGTATTCCAGGCATGTACAAGGGCCCTCTAGTTTTTTCTCACTTAAGGGAATACACAAACTATTAAATATGTATATCATAGTCGAGTAAGTATTTTCACCACTAGCATTGGGCATATCAATGGTAAGAAAATCATCCAGTAAGTGTAATATGCATCTGATATTGTAGTTATTTGTTGCTATCCAACATACAGCCCTGGCAAGGGAGTCAAAAATTTTTGGAGAAGACCTACATCCAAAGGCAAGTCTTGTTAGAATATAGTATCTGCCCTCCCACTTGACAAGAAATAAGTGCCACTGGTCTTTCCTTATCGGGCAATGTTTGAAGGCATCCTGAATATAAAATTTACAGAGCACAGCCGCCTTCCCAAATTTACAAATCTTTTTGATAGCATCATCAATTTTAACATAGCTTAAAGTGCACTGATCTTTGTCTATCAAATCATTTATACTTATATGATTTGTGGAGTTATGAGGGGACGATAGGTCAATAATTAATCTTTTCTTTCCAGAATATTTTCCTGTGGCTATACCAATAGGGCTTACTCGATATTCCTCATAGGGAGCTTTGGAAAATGGTCCATAAGCAAATCCTTTGGCACATTCTGTTGTCAGAAGTTCTTTAACTGATACCGCATTATCACGAGCGCTCAGCAAATTTTTACATTCCTTAGTTTTTAAGTTAGTTTCTGATATCAAAGTATCAAAACCATATTCCAATCCCGAACATAAATACTCTACAAAGTTTGAATCTGGGTGACATTTTAACTCCTGCCGCAGCCTCCTGAAGTTTATTTGGGTGGAGGGTAATTCATCATGTAGTCAATTTCTTTTGAAGGCTGTAAGTTGTTTTGGAGCTTGTTTGCTTACATTTGTGATTTGCTGGACTGAACACTGTTTAAGACCATGAGAGATAGAACCACAATTCTAACAAATATGTGAATAAAAACACTTTTCCTTTTTACAACCCTGATTGTTAAAGAAGTGACAGATTAGTTTGTTTTGACTTGCACTTGAATTATCAGCTCTGGCAGTCCCCAGAGGATTGTAGTACTTAGACTGGGCAGCAAATTGTTTGACATTCTGTGGACAGAACTGAGTTGTGTGGGAAACTTCCTTACAGATGTGACAGGAGTTACACTGAGTCCCACCAATAACCATTTGCAGTAAGTTTTTGTCCTTCTCTGCCCAGTTCACCTTCTTACCCTGTTCCAAAGCCACTGCACATTTCTGAGAGAATATTTTATGATATTCGTAAAATTTACCCCCATAAATTCTGGCAATATCAATAATGTTTGTCATATAATCATCCAGTTCCTCTTTCCTCCATGGATGATGTGTGCAGTGGATTCTCCTGTATTTAGTGAAGGCCACTATGAATTCATCAATGCTTAAAGACCTGTTTAGCCTAGCATCTCTGTAGCGATCTTTCTTCTCAGGCTGCTCAAACTCAGGTATAAGCAGTGTAGCCAAATTTACATATTTGCCACTTACGATTTTCTCCTTAACTGATTCAGAAACATAGTCAGTGTTTTTTAACAGTTCAGGATGTATGCCATAAGGAGAAGTAGTAGAAGAAATGTCTATACCTGCTGAAAAGCTTCTTTCTGTTGAATATTGTTCCAGGGTCTTTCTGCTTACATCCTCCTTTTGGTCCTTATCAAGCACTTTTTTCACTAATGAGGTCATTGATGTCATCATGGAAATTATAGCAGTCTCATTAGTTAAAGTGGACGATTGTTTCTGATGCGGAGTCGCTGGAAAAGTCCTATCTGTTTCTAACTCCTGATTTGGCCCCTCCATTTGGCCAGGATTCAGTGTCTCTGGTAAGAATTCTCCAGGCGTTTGATGTTCCTGATAGTTTGGACTACTCCTGTGGCTAAGGTTTGCCACATACAAACTTTTCAATTCCGCTTTAGAATAATTGGCTGGAGCAATAATGTTCCACTCAGCCAGGTTTGCTCGGAATTGTTCACTATACCAATTATTAATATTGTTTGTGTCATATGGTGTGGCTCTAGAGTTAGTACTTCTAGTCCTTCTAGGAGGCATTGTTAACTATAATGGAAATTCCAGTTAAGAAATATAGTTCCTTAGATCACCAACACCATTAAACTCACTAACACATAAGATAATTAAACACTTAACCATTCCAAGCAAATTTCTCAGATTTAGTCACTGTTCATATTGATGGTACATAAATCCATAACTTTAGTCACATTTTATAAATTTGACATATCAATACAAAGCAAAATTGTCAATTTATAAAAAACAGTAATAGCCTTAATATATGCCTCTTCAATTTCAAAATTTTAAAACAATATTATACATCCTTTCACTGCAAGTGTCTAAGCAAACTGACCAACTGACCTGACCCATATAATAAATACACAATTAATTGTTATACAACAATTCTGCTATTATATTACCTGGTGGTCACTGAATTCCTGGAAATGATAAGGTCAGAGATATTGGTGTGTATTTACTTGCTTAGAAGTCAGACAGGCCTCATAAAAAAAAGCATATGCAAGCTATGTCTGCTACAGCAAACTGAGGTTGAGTTTGATTGTGCATGACTGTTAAACATAGGTTCTGCTAAATGTATTAGACATCCTTTATCTAAACCATCTCATTTCCCATTAACTGCCATTTATGTTACCATAAATATTTATACTAATTTATTGAACTCTTTGTATGCTGAGTATATTTTGTATCCTTTTCTTAGATGAGAGCCGTGTCACACAATCCCCACTATGTTTTGAAGTAAATATTCCAATTTTGCTTAGAAGCAAAAAAATTTTTTTGCAATCTTAATGATGAGTTTAAGACAGTGGGCAATCCTAAAATTCCATGAGCTGAAAATTTTGAGAATTTATTGAGTTGTGAAGAGACTGCAAGCCAACAATATAGATGTTTTCTAATATTTCTGAACACCTTGATCCTTCAGGGATCGAAAGGAAAAGCAAGGTTCATACAGGCCTGTCTGTGTAAAATTCAAGGACTTCTCAAGTACTTTCCTACTGTTTTCAAGGACTAAAAATTATGAAAAATACTGATTTACATGTTAAAATTCTACTTTGGAAATGCTAGACTGCATTACTGAGGATATTAGATTAAGAAAATTAGTATAAAAATGTGGTGCCTTTATTTGGTGCGTAGATCAA
>OZ026515.1:112487599-112687740 GCA_964019695.1 Loripinus fragilis
AGCCTAAACTCTGATAAGTTTGGACATACGCATAATTTGATCGGCATTACTGTTGTCTGCGTCTAGAAAGCGTACGTCTTTACGTACTCAACGCACAGTGAAAATTCAGCGATCAGATTGAATGTGCTTTTAAGGAAAATGGGGCATACATGTAGCAGGATGCACGAGAAATTCTGTTTGGTTTGTAATTCGTTGGCTTAATCGTCAATCAATGACTGATTCAGACGTCAGCCCAGTCCACTTTTCTTCGATGGCTGCTGGAGCTGGGCAGGTAATGTTTTAATACTGCGGTCTGACATATGAACGGACAGATCTGTACAGGTAATCCTTTCTGGTGGTGCTCCAGCCAGCTGGTAGGATGACATCAGGGCGTCTGGCGTCGTACGTCAAACCTATGGGCAGTGTGTTTAAGGATGATCACTGAAACTTCAGGATCCACGGATGTTTTCTTGACGAATACCACTATCGGAGCATCAACATGATATCTGTATTAATTGCAAAATAGTCGAGCACGTCGGTTTACAAACAGATCAGCTTAACAAGAGTGTTTCGCCTGATAGTGCGACCTTCAGTGTCGCTAGCAAGCATCTAGGATTGATGCATGGCAACGTTTTATTCCCTGATAAACGCTAGGTTCAATGAACGTCGCTCTGATGCAATTTTGCACGCCTTTGTCGCCATCATTGGAGATATTTTGTCTAGTCATGACAAAAATCAAATACATGTATACAACCACGTGCGCGTGCACACAGTGTACTTAATTGATTGTGAACTACGTGTCTGTTTCCGATCAATATTCTCGAAACGGAAATCTAAGCACGTGAATCCTTATACCAACACCCTAAAACCCACAGTTATTTCCTCCTCAAGAGAACGACAAGCGCGTGTGCGACATATAGAACTTCTACCCGTACCCAGTGCCAATGGATCTTTTTTTTTATCACTGGATCCAAGCATGATGAAACCATATTGGCTAGTGCTTACCGCAAATAATATCAGCGAAAGCGCAGGAGAGCCTGCGCTTTTGTGCAATCTCGCCAGGGTCTCGCTGCTCACTAACTCAAAGTTTTGAAGTGGATGAAGACTTAGGCCGAAAAATCTAGACTTCTGCGTACTCCCACTAATATGCTCAGCTGCCGTGCTTTAAATAAGCGAACATTATTTTTCTAAGTTCACCTAAACGCGCACTCAATAAGCCTAATGAAATAAGTCTATACATTGTATATACCCGATCTTATTCACAAACTGGACCATCTTATCAAACACAGACGACGATTCCAGTGGGTCATCACGCTGAGATCACTCGTATGCACAGACGCACAAAAGAAGATGTAAAGTGATTTTTGCATGCTTCTGCATCATGCTTAATATTTAGCTGCCAATGAAACGAACTATGGTACCTCTCGCATATGCGACCAGCGAAGGCTCAGACGAGCCTGCACATCCACACAGTCTTGACAGGGGCATAACTGCTCAAATACTCATGGAAGGATTGTATATGAAGGTACATATCTAAAGTAAGGCGTATTGTCCCACTAGATGGCTGTGTATAGTACACCAAGGCACCGCAACAATTGTTTGCAACTAAATTCCACTCAATTTGACTTTTGAACAGATGATTCCGACATCCGATCGGAGTTTGCTTTATTTACCCCATTCCGTGTGTACCTTTTTGCGAGAAACTCGGCTTTGTTGCAAGTTAACAACAAAGGTGCAGATCAGCCTGTGCATCCGTGCAGTCCTATTCATTTCGCTCTAGAAAGTATGTTACATTGTAGCTAAACCTGCTTCATGCAAAAACCGAAAATGAAAATGAAATTCCAAAGACAGACATGCCTTCCGCCGCGCGGATCCAGACAACTCCAAATGAGGGGGGGGGGGGGGGGGGTTCAGTAAAAGATCTTAGCTGACATGCCATTCGGGCGATAAAAACTAATTTTCAAGACTACTTGATGCAAATGACATGCATATATAACGATCAATTCTTTGTCAGCAATTGTGGCTATTTTATACATGTATACTGAATGTTACTATGCTGCAAAGTTTATATTAGGGACATAATATGTCACAAAATAAGCATTTAAACCATAACAAAAACATCTGCATTTGTCGTCTTCGGGAATATGTTAGAAGCCCCTTCGACAAACAGTGCAATAAACTTAGGATAGGCCACTGTACATACCTAGGGGTGTCAGATTATAAATTAAAAGTGTATTTTTTGTCTGAAGATCTTTTATACCTTAACAGACAGTATAGACCCTGATGAAATGCCGCATAATGTGACATTTCATCTGGGTCTTCACTGTTTGTAAAAGAGTCCGTTTAGGGGTTTCTCGTATACTGTTAAAGGCAGTGCCAAATTATTTAAGTATGTTACTGTCACATAATTGAACGATCATATACGTGCTTGAAAATATTTTTCAGCACTAACGGCGAACTAAGCCACTTCAAAGGCTTCGGGATTTTTTGATATGTAAATCAGAGATACAGGTTGGTTGGTTTTCACTATGTAGATCAGTCATGATCTGTATAAGCCAAGTCTGATCAGTTTTCGCTGTCACGTATAAAACCTGTTTTGGAGCAAGGGTAACAACTTCGGATAAATGAATAATACGGGTTCCTTAAAACGACGTGGAATAACTTTTTTCATCGAATTCGCTAACCGTTAAAATACGCTATTCCGCTATTCGGTATTTCTTTGGCCAAGAAATCGCAAATCATTAGCACCTCTCATTCCGCTATTCGGTAAAATTTACCCTAAAATTCGTTAACCGTTCAATTTTAGGGCCAAAATTCGCTAATCGATATATTTAAGGGCCTGTATTCGCTTATCAGTAAACCCCATTGGCACCCTCCTTAATGCCAAGATATGCAAATTTGTAGTAGTTTGTGTGTGTGTTGTTGTTGTTGTTGTTGTTGTTGTTTTTTTCTTCAAATTTTGCTAAATGTATGATAACGGCAATTAGCAAAGAAGAAGAAAATAATGTTATGAGAAAAAATAGAGCAAACAAAATTACGCAATCGGGTATCGGTCCCAGAGTCTCGTGTATGTAAAAGTACATCAGGGGCCGATTTCATCAATAAAGTTCGTACGATATATCTTAAATTGTGCGTACGTTGTTTTCTGAGAAGTGCGTACGTCAGTTTCATCAAAACATCTTAAATTGTTCGTTAGAACAAAAATTTGCGTTTCACTAAAAACGTCGTATTTTTAACTTTGCCTAACTCCAGTCTCCAAATATCATGTGATTGGTCACGTGCGGACTTTATATAGCCATGTAAAGTGGTTTAACACAGAGTGAAAAATACTTAGGTATGTGAAGATAGTTTAAAGAAAAAGCATGTGCTCATCCGAATGAAGACAGGGGGTTAGGACCTCCCTCCCCTTGGAAAATCACAAGTTCTATAGGTTTCCATAGATATATGCAGCATTTCGGATATCGAATTACGAATATCTAATTGGTAATTTGATATATTCAAAATCGTGCATTGAAAGATAGTGTTGATATTACAAACTTGATATTGGGTAACTTACCGAATGCCAAAGAAGTTTTTTGACCCTAATAAGATGAAAAACAGCGGCAGTTCGAATATCGAAGTACGAATATCGAATTGGTAATTTGATATCAAAATCGTGCATTAAAAGTCAGTTTTGATATTGAAAACTTGATATGCGGCAATTTTCTGGATGCCAAGGAAGGGTTTTGAGCATAATAGCATGAAAAACAGTTACAGTCCGAATAACTATACTGAATCTCGAATATCGAACGAACCACTCAATTTGAATCTCGAATATCGAATATCGAGCTAACTTCTCAATTTGAATCTCGAATATCGAACTTACTTCTAGTTGCTTTATTGTTGTAATGCTCAATTACAGATCCCTAAAGAGGGACATACTATAATCCTTTGAACATAAAAGAGAAAGATCATATTGTATTCATAAGAAAAATGGTACATGTAAATTAAATGTTTCATGAAACTGTGTCCCGAAAATTACTCATTTTCACACTTTATGTTTACCCAAACATGTCGAATGGAGTTTCCCATTTTAATCTTTTGGACGAGCTCATAACCACTTTTGGGGTGTTGTTTATGGTCTTGTTTTTTATTCAAATTTCTAGCGAACAGCAGCGGAGAACCTGATCCGACGCCACCTTTGTTATGTGGCGTCTGATCTAGATCTGCACTGTTTGCCAACGTTCCACAAAATGGAGGCAATGCGTAAATGAGTTAAACATCACACCCCGGATACTTGAGATAACAAGTCGAAATTTTCGAAAACGTAAAAATCTAGAATGCAACTTGTGATACGGTTGGAACTAAGATTGTGCTATCCCGGGTGTATGCCCCTTCATGGAGAATGTAAAGTTCTACTGATTTTTTTTTATGAACAGCTCCCAAATATATACTATGCTTAATCACAATACGTTTAGCAATTTCTTATGTTTGGCATCTTTATGTGACCATCTTGTGTGCAATGTCGAACAATTTCAATTGCAATGACGAGAACAGGATTTTAGGCAAATGAAACCACGAATTTACAGACGCCATCCTTTAAATAGGCATTTTGGGAGTGTAAGAACTGCAGGAGGGGTCAGTAAGCATAATTCACATCCGTTGTAAATAATGCTAAAATAATAAGCATGTGATTTTTCATTTGGTGGTCTTACATCTTCCTCATGCATCATACGTCTATAAAAAACTATTGATTATGTGACAGATGTGATAGAGATTTCATGCTGAAAAAATCAGCCGCCATCAATGGCGTCAAAACGTAGTCATCATTTGATTAAACTTCTTATGTTAATTGGCGTTTCAATTAAACAGAGACGCAATTTACAAAGATGGCATATGCTCACAATGTAGCTCATCTTATGGTTGATTAAAACGTTAAGTTACTGGAAAATGGCGTGATGCATTTGCGAGATAACGGTGACGTTAGATTTTATCTTTTGGCTCGTGCTCTGTAGCCATGAAGATGTTTCATTCAACATTATTTGTCTGAATGTGTTGGAAGGCATCAAACAATTTTACTTGTAAATGTTGTTAAAGAAAAACCGACTAGAAACACCGATTAAAGGCGATAACGTAAAAGCATTAATAAAAACGTCAAATTGTGAAAAAAATGGTCCTTTATTTCTATGAGAAAAGTCAGAAAATTGCAGTATTTGCTATGCTTTTTTTGGTTTTGGTTTTCGGTGACCAAACAATCGCTTACAAATGTTTTAGGCTTCCCCCAATGATCAGAAATACCCACGTTACCCGCTTGTCTTAACATTTAACGTCACTTAAGCACGGCCGCTCTGTTTCCGTGTTTTTTTTAAATGGAAAATTCTTGCCAGATGATCGGAGCTTGTATCTTCATGACAGCAAATGAAACTTGAGATCTGATGTGAATGGGTTCATCCATAAAAGACAATTGCTAAACTTATTGTGAATTGTATACATACTCATACAAAGACATACGTTTGAAACTTTATCGAATGTATGGTTGTTTGACAAAAGCCCCCTCAAGCTCATCATTGTCGTCCCTGGCAGTCATGCAAATAGACGATGACTTTCCCGTACATTTGAATGTGTAAGCAAGGTGACATCTGAAAAAGTACAAAAATATCCTGTTGGTCCCTTCCCTTAGACGTGATGGTTATACATAAATTCAGCTACTGACGGTGACCATAGTCAAATCTCTTGGTGACAGTATACAGCGTGGTAAGGGAAGGGGTCGGAGAGGTTACTTGGACGAATAAATGATTCATAAGCACCAAGGAAAGGGAGTCTTATTTTCTCATTTTGGTAAACCATTAAATATGTAAAGGGTGGTCTTGATTGTAGTTAAAACTTTGTCGATTTTTTGCTATTCAGCATCTATAATCGTGTGAAATGCAGCAGCCTTGGTAGCTAAGTAGTAAGTTAGTAATATTTAAGACAAAGATGTCAGCTGCGACACCTAAATATTTGTCTTAAATATACGACAAAAAGTAAGAAGTTCGCAAAGTTCAATAGTTTGATGAAACCCGATTTTTAACGTACGAACTTCGTACGATGTTTTTAAGACAAAAACACGTCGTAAACTCTTTGATGAAATTGGCCCCAGGGTACTTACAAATGTATCTAACACCGTAGACCGCTCGTAGGACAATTCTACATGTATTATAAGTAATTGAAAAATGAGCAAGCGAGAAAAAAAAATCGATTTTATCAATTTGTGAATTTCCCGATTTTTTTTATTTAGCATCGCAATAAACTTATTAAAAACCATTTCAACTGTCATATTGATTTTCACAATAAACCATACGTGTTTCGAGTAAAAAAAGCATGACGTCTGGCCTCTTACTCAAACCGCCGATACATGCCGCTTTGAATTGAATTCCGCCGATTTTTACATGAAAAGAAAACAAAGGGTTAATATGTACTTACATTCAGTTCATCAATTCTAGGTCGAAGACTCGTCTGGTTCGTACAAAACGGTACGGAAATCGATTGAAAGACTTAATCACGTTGGCGGCTTGTCAGTTGTCGCGTACGATAATTACGTTGACGTTTTCCCTCGTTTGTCACGTTTCTGACGTCACGTCCAAATTGTTGGAAATGTCGCGCACTGGCTCATATTTGACAAAACACCATGCAACTTGATGAGCCCATTTTCTTACGATATTTTTTACTAATTTGGTATCCACTTCCGATTTTAACTTGAAACTTTAGAGGTCATTTAAATGCCATTTGTTAAAGATTTCTTTTAATTTTTAAGCAGAACAGTGACGCCTATTCATAATAAAGAACCCCTGAAAATTTCACTGCTGTGCCGCAGATAATAAAGCGTACAGAGCAATGCAAAGTGAGTATGCGAACTGCATGGTTAAGCTAAAAGTCCTTTGATGAAGTTGTTTAACGTGGCTGTCTTCATGTTAACGTAGAAGAGAAATGGAATGTTCAATTGTCGAAAAAACTTTCTTATCATCTTATATCACAGCTGTTATAAACATCTTCAAACTATTTAAAATATAAATTGATAACGTATCTGATGAAAAGTTTATATCATACTTTTTGTGACTTTTTGAAGTGATGGTACCTTTACTCGGACCTCGTCTGTGCAAGATCTACGGGTCATTTTGAAATGACATAATTTGCAGAGTCTTGACAAAGCCTTGGACCTCTTGATATAATCTAAATCTTAGGAGAGCGATTTTTTACTTTTTGAACAGGAGCAAAAATTGTATGGTGGCTACTTATAACTTCGGTTCAGTGTATAGTATTTCTTGTTGCAAGCGAGTCCTGTTCCGTTAGAGACAGTTTAGTAAGGCTATGGTTATTTCTGGCATTACTAAGAACCATGACCGAAATACGCAGGCCCAGATCAGGCTGTTGCATTACGAATAATCTAGTTGGGATCTGTGTTGCTGGTATATCTCAGAACAATACTACATGTAAGTCTACCACAGTAGTACCAGTAGTTCGGTTAGGATCTGTACTTCTGGCATACTCAAAACACTAAAAAAGTAAAAAATAAAAATGAAAAAAGGTAAAGAACAGGAATAGACACAATCAAGTACCACACCTGAACCAGGACACCACATGGGTAAGTGGCGAAAACACAATAAAACATCACATACAAGAGAGCCAAGAGGTCAGCCCTTCCAAGAAGGTGACCACAAGGCTGCAATTAACAGACAAGAAAACAAGACAAACACGAAACACAAACAACAAAAATGATCCACATAAGAAGCACCGCCTTGGAACGGTCAGTAAAAGTTACTTTTACTAGAGGTCATAGCGCTAACCTCACCCTTAGTTCAGATGTGGATAAGACACATAGATGTTTGGTTTGCATGAAAGCTCCCTAACTTATCCATTAATTATCTCCTAGAACATAAAAATCAAGATTTAAAAGGAGATAAAGCAACAGTACATAAAACTGAATACCGGAGACATAAAATCCAACAGGTAAACCCTGGTAGGTCTGACAACAGCCAAAGTATCAGGCCCCAACCATCTCATCTATCGATAAGTCTTTAAGTCAGAACCGTCGTAGAGTCTGAGTACGACCCACCGACGTGCAATTAAAGAGGAAAGCAAAGTTGCCAACCGTGATTGGGTTGATCACCAAGCATGCAGTCTGTCGCAATAAATTAACGTTATAGCCAATTTTCCCACAATGAGAAACTATTTTAATAAACTGCGCTGAAAAATTATAAGAGCCAACAACCAGTCTATGTGAGATGTTTCTTGCGAGCCAGGAATAAAAGTTGCCGGCGCAGATCCGGCTGTACCATTCGCAGTAGTTTGATCAGGATCTGTACATCTGGCAATACTTTGAACCCTAATGAGTCAATCAGAGATATTCATTTATAATGTATGGATAAAACGTGCAGGCCCAGATTTGAATGTTCCATTAGCAGCCAGGTCAGGATCTATACTTCTCTATACTCTGAACCCTAATGTCAATCAGAGATTTCAGATACAATATTTTGTTACGAGCCTTGGTGCAAAAGTGCAGACCCAGGTCAGGCTGTTACATTCAGTATAGTTGGCTCAGGATCTGTTCTTTTGCCATTACTCAGAACCCTTTTAAGTCAACCCGAATTGTTTGTTTACAATGTCCTGTTCCAAACCATGAACAAATAGTGCAGGTCCCGGTCAATATCTGCATTAAAACATTTCCCAGAACCCTAATTGGTCATCCAAAGATCTTCATTTATAGGTTATTGTTGTTGTGAACTTTAATCAGATACAGGCCCAGATGAGTTTTGTCTTCTAGGAATAGCTGGATCAGGATCTGTTCATTTGGCATCACCATCACCTTTCCTAGACCAAGACAAGCATTTGTAATTGGTTATTGTAATGCACTTTCACACCTTAATTGTGGCATAAATCTATTTTTGTTCTGCTCCTCATATGACACTCTTCACTGAGAATAGCCATAACTTGGGCAAGTCTGACCATTCTGAGTGCAGGAGAGAGAAAAACAGGTAAATTGTGTGGGCAAACTTTATTCATTTTACAAAATATACTAAAAATGGAAAACTCCTGGTACTCCCTACAAGGTGGGATCTCGAGAGCACCACTGAGAAACTGGTGCTAGTAGACCTCTTGTTTGCAAAAATAAGAGTACCTTGCGTCCATTGATGATGGATAGATATAAACTTATAAATGTACTTATATATTGAATGATTTCTAATGTTTTAATACTCGCATTTGTTTGTATGTGCATTAAAATGATTTATCTTATACATGTTAGTGAATAATACATGACATTGGCAAGAATCTAGATGCGTGTACTTTTTACATAATATTGTATAAACTTCTTGAATTGTTCAACAGCTGTTAAAATCAATCTTCTGAATAAAATTTTACAACGATGATAATTTCAGCATGGATTGAATATGAGATCAGTGACCCAAATAGAATGTCATATTCAAAGTTGAAGCTACTTTAAGCTTTTATACCCTAATAATTATTGTAAACCCTTGTCATTCTTAACCCAGATATGTCTGGTGTGTAAAATCTAAAGATCCTGGTCAGCTGGACAAGATCCACAAAAGTCCAATTTTGGTATGTGATGCTACATAACAGATCTGGACAGGTCGATCTTCGGAAAACATGATATGCGCAAACAATGTAGTAGTAACTACAAAAAGCTGAATTTGTTAGCCGGAACTGGTGTAAGGAAAATATATTTGTGTTACGTAATAGGGATATTATTTTCCTTATATATCAAAGTGGCATATTCCTTTCTACGACCTTTACCATTGCATATTGTAGCCGTTTATATTATATGCATAGGCATTTTTTATTGTATTGGCATGATTTCAATGACGTTATTATAAAATGACGATTTTAGTCACAAGCTATACATCCTTGGTCTGCCACCACAGAATAAGCCGAGGAGTTTCGAACGTTCCATGAAAGGATCATTCCATTCACGCGGAATGTTTGAACACCGTTAATCTATATAATGTTGTATTCTGTCTGTAGCGAATTTAAACAAAAGGAGGAAAACAGCAATTGAGACAACAATCGACATTGTTTGATCGAATATCATGATTTCATGTTATACAGTTTGTCAAGTTCAAAATTTAAACTTTAAGCGAAAGTATCTCAAAAAGGATTTTTCTTGTTGAAGGTAGTGTATATTGTTGAGATTTGGTTGTTTATTTGTTTGTTCGTTCGTTCGTTTGTTTGTTTGAAATGAGCAGTATCAAACATATGTTTAGATAAACATAAATTTTCAGCGTAAAATTGTAAATCTTTTCTTACTCATCATTTTAGCATATGTTTTGGGTGCTCAAAAGAACCGTCTCATTGAGACGGTTCTTTTGAGTACCCACAACATATGTTTTGGTTGAAAAATAAGAAAATTATTTTTCTGGTACACACTCTTAACTTAGTCCTGATCCAACATAAGGCTTAATAATTTAATATCTGGAACCTGCACTCCTACGAAAACCTGACATAAAGCATATAGTTAGGATAATCACAGATAAACACTCACATGAAAAAGACGCGCACACACTCATCGAAAACAAGAGCTGAAGACTAGGGCTTTATTTTAGGCAAATTAAATGTCCCCCACCTCTTTACCCATAATTGCAGAAAGGAAACGTTTATCGTATTTGCTATGGTTACACTGTAAAAATACGTTAAAGTTTACACTAAAAGAAATGACAGCTGAGCTGAGTTTTGGTTTGTTATTAATAAGTGTGTGCTTTTTATTACAATTAGTATCATGACTTTGCCGCCTTTCCTTTGATCTATGATGTTATGTACCATTATTTCCACAAGACCCTGCCATTGGTGGAGCTTATAATTGACTTGAATATCCGATGAATAAATTAAAATAGGGTTGTTTTATTGGTCATGATGCAAGAATTTTATTGTACAAGTACTCGTGAATATACAAAAATTCCCTCTTGTAGGGGGAACTCGTCTTCGACTCGTCCAGCCTACAAGAGGGAATATTTGTATATACACTGTACATTCGTTAATTGTAGAATAAAGCTAACATATAAAGGCCCCGGCAGTCTGGCCAAATACAGAAAAAGCTCAATAACTTGAACTTTGAAAACTCGAATGCCCCCTTTATACAAGCCTTATGTATAATTTAATATGCCATAGACGCGGGAAAACCTGATCCCGAGGTTATATTTTTTCATGCTTAACTCACTTGGCCATGACGTTTCATCTGCTGATAAACACTAAAATGCTGAAAAATAAACAAAAAACTTTTTTCTTTCAAACTCTTTGATATTGTATTTATCATACTAATACATGTTAAAATGCCAACAGTTGTTGGCATTTTAACATGCATGAGCATGATAAATTATGTGCTCAGTTGAGTTGAGCATGAAGAAAGTTTTATAACCTCGAGGCCAGTCTTCGGGGTTTCTGACCATGTAAGGCTCAAACTAGCCTGCTCAGCTACAGCGACTAGCTAGAATCTTGAAGTAGTGTAGCTCATATAACTTCCAGAAACTGAATCTGGTATGCGCGCATTTGTTGTTCGCGCATAGGCCCAATTATTAGGTTCACGCTAGGGAACATATTTCAGTATTATTGTCTCAACTACAAAGGGTTTGTATATTTAAAAGAACATGTGTTGTGGAATTTAAAAGAACCATTTCACTGTCTGAACTACGTTGTGGATACAGAAAAGAACCATCTCACTGTCTGAACATATGTTGTGGATACTTAAAAGAAACAGCTCACTGTCTGAACATAAGTAGTGGCTTCAGAAAAGAACCATCTCAATGTATGTATATATGTTGAAGCTACAGAAAAAAAACATCTCACTGTCTTAACAAGTGTGGTCGATACTTAAAAGAACCATCTCACTGTCTGAACATGTGTTGTGGATACTTAAAAGAACCATCTCACTGTCTGAACATGTGTTGTGGATACTTAAAAGGACCACCTCACTGTCTGAATATGTGTTGTGGATACTGAAAAGAACCACCTCACTGTCTGAATATGTGTTGTGGATACTGAAAAGAACCATCTCACTGTCTGGACATATGTTGTTTATACAGAAAAGAACCGTCTCACTGTCTGAACATGTGTTGCGGATACAGAAAAGAACCATCTCACTGTCTGAACATGTGTTGTGGAACCTTAAAATAACCATCTCACTGTCTGAACATGTGTTGTGGATACAGAAAAGAACCATCTTACTGTCTGAACATGTGTTGTGGATACAGAAAAGAACCATCTCACTGTCTGAACATGTGTTGTGGATACAGAAAAGAACCATCTCACTGTCTTAACTTGTGTTCTGGATACTTAAAAGAACCAGCTCACTGTCTGAACATATGTTGTGTATACTAAAAAGAATCATCTCACTGTCTGAACATGTTTTGTGGCTACAGAGAAGAACTATCTCACTGTCTGAACATGTGTTGTGGATACTTAAAAAGAACCATCTCACTATCTGAACATGTGTTGTGGATACTTAAAAGAACCATCTCACTGTCTGAACATATGTTGTGTATACTTAAAAGAATCATCTCACTGTCTGAACATGTTTTGTGGCTACAGAGAAGAACTATCTCACTGTCTGAACATGTGTTGTGGATACTTAAAAAGAACCATCTCACTATCTGAACATGTGTTGTGGATACTTAAAAAACCGTCTCACTGTCTGAACATAAGTAGTGGCTTCAGAAAAGAACCATCTCAATGTATGTATATACGTTGAAGCTACAGAAAAAAACATCTCACTGTCTTAACAAGTGTGGTCGATACTTAAAAGAACCATCTCACTGTCTGAACATGTGTTGTGGATACAGAAAAGAACCATCTCACTGTCTGAACATATGTTGCGGTTACAGAAAAGAACCATCTCACTGTCTGAACATATGTTCTGGTTACAGAAAAGAACCATCTCACTGTCTGAACATGTGTTGTGGATACAGAAAAGAACCATCTCACTGTCTGAACATGTGCTGTGGAAACTTAAAATAACCATCTCACTGTCTTAACATGTGTTGTAGATACTTTAAAAAAAAACATCTCACTGTCTGAACATGTGTTGTGGATACAGAAAAGAACCATCTCACTGCCTGAACATATTTGTGGATACTTAAAAGAACCATCTCACTGTCTGAACATATTTGTGGATACTTAAAAGAACCATCTCACTGTCTGAACCTGTGTTGTGGATACTTAAAAAGAATCATATCACTGTCTGAACATGTGTTGTGGATACTTAAAAAGAATCATATCACTGTCTGAACATGTGTTGTGGATACAGAAAAGGACCATCTCACTGTCTGAACATGTGTTGCGGATACTTAAAAGGACCATCTCACTGTCTGAACATGTGTTGTGGTTACAGAAAAGAACCATCTCACTGTCTGAACATGTGTTGTGGATACAGAAAAGAACCATCTCACTGTCTGAACATATGTTGCGGTTACAGAAAAGAACCATCTCACTGTCTGAACATATGTTCTGGTTACAGAAAACAACCATCTCACTGTCTGAACATGTGTTGTGGATACAGAAAAGAACCATCTCACTGTCTGAACATGTGCTGTGGAAACTTAAAATAACCATCTCACTGTCTTAACATGTGTTGTAGATACTTTAAAAAAAACATCTCACTGTCTGAACATGTGTTGTGGATACAGAAAAGAACCATCTCACTGCCTGAACATATTTGTGGATACTTAAAAGAACCATCTCACTGTCTGAACATATTTGTGGATACTTAAAAGAACCATCTCACTGTCTAACCTGTGTTGTGGATACTTAAAAAGAATCATATCACTGTCTGAACATGTGTTGTGGATACTTAAAAAGAATCATATCACTGTCTGAACATGTGTTGTGGATACAGAAAAGAACCATCTCACTATCTGGACCGATGTTGTGGATACTTAAAAAGAATCATATCACTGTCTGAACATGTGTTGTGGATACAGAAAAGAACCATCTCACTATCTGGACCGATGTTGTGGATACTTAAAAAGAATCATATCACTGTCTGAACATGTGTTGTGGATACAGAAAAGAACCATCTCACTATCTGGACCGATGTTTTGGATACTTAAAAAGAATCATATCACTGTCTGAACATGTGTTGTGGATACAGAAAAGAACCATCTCACTATCTGGACCGATGTTGTGGATACTAAAAAAGAATCATATCACTGTCTGAACATGTGTTGTGGATACTTAAAAAGAACCATCTCACTATCTGAACATGTGTTGTGGATACTTAAAAAACCGTTTCACTATCTGAACATGTGTTGTGGATACTTAAAAAACCGTTTCACTGTCTGAACATGTGTTGTGGATACTTAAAAAACCGTTTCACTGTCTGAACATGTGTTGTGGATACTTAAAAGGACCACCTCACTGTCTGAACATGTGTTGTGGTTACAGAAAAGAACCATCTCACTGTCTGAATATGTGATGTGCTGCATTTCATCTGGGTCTTCACTGTTTGCAAAATTACTCATTTTGGAGTTTTCCCGAATACGACGGGTAATTACAAATAAACTGTTTAAAGCTGCATTATCTGTAACTATGAAGATTTTTCGAAAAAAAAAATCTTTTTTAATCAATTGTAAAAATAGAATTAAGTTATATGTTCACAATAAATATGGTCAGTACAGCCGAAAACTGCAGGGAAAAGTGAATTATCTTATTAAAAGAGGTGTTTTTTTTTTCTCTTATTGGTAATTATTTACGTCCCTCCAATAATTCTAGACAGTTGATTTTTAACATAAATGCTGTTGTTTTGATAGTGTTATTTTGTTAAGATTTACGAAAATGGTGAAATGTTTACCTGAATTTGAATATTTTTACTGTATTCTTGAAAAATGGAAACTTTATTTCAAAAATTAAAAGATCAAAAGTTATAGACTATGCAGCTTTAAACAACTGAAGGTTCGAAATGAAACTTCCGAGCTACTGACATTCATTTGCCTAGTTCTGTTAGGCTACGCGTTATTTCTAAAATAGAAATTAATATACTTCTCCCAAGCGCCTCTACCTCACGAAACTGAAAGCTAATAAGTTTTCCTTCCCCTTTTAATGGTATTGTTGCTGTAAATTAACATGTATGTTGCAACACTGTTTTTTTTTAATTGTACATGTTATTTACCATCGCGCGTCAGCGATGGTGATATACGTTAGTTCAAGTGCGGATCCAGTGCGGATCCAGAGGGGGGACAGGGGTCCGGACCCCCCTAGAAGATCACAAGTTATATGGGTTTCTATAGGGAATAAGCAATTGGACCCCCCCCCCCCCTGGAAAAAGTTGGACACCCCCCCCCCCCTGGAAAATGTTGGACCCCCTCTGGAACCTTGAAAAATGATAGTTTTCGTCGAAATTAATCATTTGACTTCAGCTGAGAACTAAAAAAAACGTTGTCTGAACTTTTTTTGTCAGATTCATCTGGACCCCCTCCCCCCCCCCTCCCCCCTCCCCCCTGACGAAAACCCCTGGATCCGCGCATGTAGTTGTCTTTCCTGGATACCAGCTTGCTTCTGAAAACAAAAAAAGCTTATAAGAGATATTTCCTCTGAGCCGGAATCCAGATTCCTACAGGGCGCGTTTTCGATTCATGCCTGGTCTATAAGCAAGTAGCGGAAATAAAATCTGCCCACGACTAGCAGCAGTGTCTCCAAGCTCATATCGATCAACTTAACACTGAAAAAGACTGGTTTCAGCAAATGCAATATTAAAACGCTATAATAAAAATATTCTTCTTTAGTAACTATAATACGCGCTATGCGATGGTTCTAAACTTTTTCAAAAGCTAACCTTGTGCATGTACCACGACGCGGACTTCTTTTTGTGCAAGCCAGCTTGTTTATTCAGCCAAGGATGACTTGAATGGTTCCCTTTATTTAGTGCGCTTTTCGCGCCTTGCATTAACATAGGTGAAAACAAGAAGGATTTTACCGGTTTTGCAAGTGATGTTAATAATTTTGAAATGTTTTAGCCAACAAACCACCGTATTTGAAGAGAAATATAAAATCGTAATTTCATAATCGTTGTTTTAACAGGATAAAATTGTAAGTACATCTTATATGCTAGAAATCGAGCGACAACTTAAAAAATATCGATAAATGTATACCGTATTTGTACATTTGTAGATTTAGCAGACGACTCATTTATTATTTTTTATATTTACTTGCTACTCGCTTTCTTTAAGATTTATCTATTTTTCACTTTTTGACAAACGCAATTTAGGTGAAAATGAAGCTATAATTGCTTATAAAATAAAATAAATATAAAAAGTCTAAAATAAGCCGTGTGCAAATTGTTTGTTGGTTAGTCTAACCGCATATTTTGTGTATTATAGCAAATGTCACTGAGCGGTCAACGATGGTCAATACCACAAAGTTATAATACAATGTAGCACTTAGGGAATAGTATGGTATAAATTTTCCTTTTTAAAGGAGGGCTTGCCTAGTTGAAAAACAGCATGTGCACCTTGTTGGGAACACCTCCAAATTTGGTTATTGTTTACACTGTACTAAAACCACGTCATAGACGAACATTAACAATAGTTATTGAGTCGGTGGGTAAGATACTCTTGGAAAAAGAAAAACACAAACATTTATCTAAAGGGGCACCTAGCAACGTACACTGAAGGACTTTAAAACGCGAAAAAAATGAAATTAATAAAATTTTACTTATTTTCAATGTATCAATTTTTTTGGTTTTGGCAACAATAAACATCAACACGTCAGCAAAACATGTTTTTAATTTCATGCCAAAATATAAATAATGTTAGGACAACAGTCTATCGAATAGCAATACCCTTAGATTCAAAAGTTGCAAATTGAAATTTGTCTAGGAATCAGACGTGATTTAAAGTAATTGTTTCAAAATATTTTTATAGAAAAACCTGGATACAAATTACCCTCGAAGCCCTATTATTTGTCTAGAACTGACGATAGCCAGCCAGAACGGATATCTTCGATGCAAATATCGTTGATACACTTGACGTAAGTTGCCGTCTTAACGTCAGGTCGTCATTTTTGGGTAACCAGACTTGCCTCAATATTTAACTGTCCCTGTAGCCTGATAAAAATCTCTGAGGGGTTGTATAGTTGATCGCCTTTCCCAAAGGCCTAGAACTTTTCAAATAGTCATTTCATGTTTCCCATATAAATATATTCCTAATTTGTTGCTAGTCTATAGGCTGATGCTAAGTTCTGATAAACATACAACTCTACTGCAGACAATTACATTTATAGAGTAATGAACATAACTATTTGGAAAAGAAAGAAATATTATTACAATATTTTACGTGTATTAATGACTCCTTTTATTATCAGACTGGTAGCAATTCTATATAGATTACTGATGGCAATTATAATGGCTCACTTCGAATCGAAGTTTAGTTCCTACTATAGTAACTAAAGTTCAATTCGAACATCGATAGTCGCTACTATAGTGACGTCATGAACCTACTAAAGATCAACGGTGGGTCAGAGCACCGTTACTCTAGTAGATTATCTGGTGGTTCCCTCCTCTAGACCTATTTAGCAAGATGGGTTATTGATCTATCAATAGCGTCAAAATGTTTTTATTTTACAAAATAAATCCTTGATGTGTTCTATTTGCGGTCCCTCTTATTCGTAATTGTTAATTAGAGTAGTCTGTGCAGTTTATGCACACCCTTTTTGTCTATGATGAAGAATTGAGGTGGGACATACAGGGCTATTCACTTTGTTTACTTGACAACTAATTAAAAGGGAGCAACTGTAGCCATTTAGGTGTAAACGTACGCACGCATCTATTGCGTAAGATCTTTAGTAGGAACTTTAGTTCGATTCGAAGTGGGCAATATCATTCCAATTGTACCAGATGGTTCATGTTTGGACAATCGTGGCATGATTAATAAAGTTATAAAAGTAAATGTGCAGTGTTTTTATACATGCGTATGTACAAGCTACATGTCAATTTGACCCAGAAGTGAATGCGACACGCCATGATCCCAAAATATATCCTCACACCAAATTTTGGATTCCTACCTCAAATTATATACAGATAAGCTCTGAGCTTGACCTTGCTAGAACAGAAACAAGAGGTCAAGGTCACAGTGACCTAGAAACATTTGGTGACTCTCCAGGGTCCAAGATGCATCTACATACCAAATATGGAATGCTACATGCTGATCTGCTGTGGGTGCATTTTTTCAAGAACTGACTCCTGAGATCAAGGTCACAGTGGATGAAAACAGTGAGCGACATTCCATGACCACAACATATATCCACAAATTGAATTTGGGGGTTAATATGGTATATAATATGAGGCATGCTCTTACAGGGCTCGCACAGACCTGGAAAAATTTGGCCTTGGTCCTGGAAAAAAGTGCCCTTTGTCCTGGAATTGTCCTGGAATTTTGTAAAATCATCCTTGAAAATATGAATTAGTCTTTGAAAAATATAAAAATACAACTAGTCCTTTCAGATTTATGGGATGCGCTAAAAAAAACTGTGTGAAAATCGCAAAAAACTGAATGAAAATCGCTACATACAAGAGCGAGGCGCAACTCGTATTCTATTCTATTCAATTTGTGCGGTAGTCCCGGTTTTTATCACCGGTGTCAGAGTCAAAGAAATCGAGTGCGCCTATTCATTTCGCCGCTTCTGACTGAAAAAAGTGCACTTTAAAACGTTGTGTTATGCAAAATTGGGAAGAAATTGAGTCCTTGAAAAATGGTAAAATCCTGGAATAGTCCTGTAAAAGTCGTGGACTTCTGTTTTCCCATTTCTGTACGAACCCTGTCTTAACTTGCTGTCAGTGAGTTGTCTTGTCACTGAACTGTTATGCTATATCCACGACCGTTATGCTAACAGTTTGTTTATATAAATAGACAAACCAGGTAGAGGGTATCACTATTCCGACAGAAATGCTTGCGGCGAGAGCGCCGCAAGCAAAAATATGCAGTTAAATTGTTCATTCATGCTCATAAATAGTTTATGCATTGTGAAATTGTCTCAACACGATGCGAACCCGACCAGCATCCAATCTGGGGCTTACTGGGAGTCTCTGGCGAGATTGTGTGTATGCGCAGGCTCGTTTTAGCCTTCGCTGTTTGTTGATGCGAGAAGTACCACAGTCTTGTATGCGGCCAAATTACGATTTTCTTGTCCGTCAGTTTAAACATATGTTTTTGGTGCTCAAAAGAATCGTCTCTTGGAGATTTTGAGTACCCACGGTGGTTGAGAAATAAGAAAAATAATTTTCAAATACGCACTTATCTGGATGGATAGGCATAAGCAGATGCGTAGGGAAGTCTGAGCCTTTGCTGGTCGCCAAACAGTATTATCGGTGTTGTGTATCACTACTGAGCCCCCAGGGGTTTTGGGGATCTGGGGAGAATGGCTATTTTAGGGTGCTGGGGAGCACTGGTGATTATTTTCAGGGATTTTGGGAGCAAGCTCATTGTTTTGGGGATTTAGGGAGCCCAGCAAAAAGTAAAAGAAATCTCACCTTAAAGGAAAAGCCTTCATTTCGTTTGATTTTATCTTATTTAATCTTCGGCTTTTGGGGGGAAGCCTCCCAGACCCCCTTGGATAATCTACATGTATTACTTTCGAGCTAGCATGTTAATCTGGATTGATATTAGTGACTGATATTGCGAATAATTCTTACTTAATAGTAGGCTCCCTAAATCCCCAGAACACTCCGAATGCACCAGATCGCACCCTTTTTATCAAATGTTTTCCTTGGGCCCGCCCCCCCCCCCACCCACCCCTAGCACAAGTGTGAATCAACATCATAACAGGGTTAACTACACACTTGATTTTTAATCATTAGATGGTTTTTATTAAACCTTTGATGAATGTTTATCAGTTATATTGTTACTTGTTGAAAATGAAGTTACGTATAAGACCTAATAGCAATTATAACACTTTCCATGGTTACAAGAATAAATGCTTTCACTTTGTCTACGATAATCTAGTTTCATCTATTGGAAAAAAACAGCCCCTCCCCCACCAGAAAAACCAAATGGTCTAGCTGCCCCTAATAAAAAAATCAATTCTGGAGAGCATTCCTCCATACCAACTCTACCAGGTACAGCAACAGAATTTTAAGGATGGCCTAATACTTTGAGCTATATATCAGGCATTTCATTAAAATAACTATATATCGTGTATTCCATGGCTAACCCCTATCGTTACATGTATTTAAAATATTAAGTCATCCGCTCGTGTATAGCTTCATAGTTTTTAAGTCCGTGAATTTAATTCTATGGAAAGAAAAATAGATTTTAGGGAGAATTGGCTTAATCTTTTGGGGCTTTGGGGAGAAGCTGGATTAATTTTAAGGATTTGGGGAGCAAAGAAAAATTAATTTCAGGGAGCTGAGGAATTTTCTTTCATGAATTTGGGGAGATCAATGCATTTTTCAGGGGTTAAGGGAGCACAGACCCCCTGGGGGCCTCACTACTGACCCATAAGCTAGTTGATCTCAGTCGGAAATTGTTGGCGCGGTATGCGCTGTGCAATAAGCTCGGGGTAGGGACAAGGTAAAAAAAGGCGGCAAAGATCAGGAAGCAATACAATCAAGTACCACAGTCAGCAAGCTGTTTATACAAGACGAAATGCATGTCAATGAGGTACAAGTGTTCTAAAGCATCTCTGAAATGCACATCAGCTTGTAGGTTTGATGTCATTGGTTTTCCCAATCTACATATTCTACTTAAAATAAATCTGCTATAGCAATAATTGCTGTGAGATAATACACTTTTGAGTGCACTGACAAACAGTTAACCCTTAAAGCGCCAAGAAAAAAAATGCATCTGAAAATGTCGTCTGCTGAAGTCGTCTGCTGCAAATAATTGCCTAACATTACTGACGAATTAAGTATAGAAGCAAACAGCCTGGACTCAGAACAGACTGCTCCTATAGGAGCAGTCTGAACTGAGTCCACATTGTTTGCCATAGAGGCTTCTTAAACATTTCAGCAGACGAGAAAAGCAGACAACTTTTGTTGCGATTGGCGCATTAAGGGTTAAGCAACTTACATAAAAAAACTGATTTATTTTGATTGTAATAAACAAGAAATGACCAAAATGTAAGCATGACCAGGTAATACCACAATCACTCAGCGCAGACCAACTCGGAGCACTGTAAGGAAGAGACGCAGAACACTAATAGCCAAAAGTCGGCAGGAAGACAGTTAAAGTGAAGCAACCAACTCTCTCTTCCTCAGCGAGATGATTGAAAATCTAGATTGTACACTAAATACAGCATTACAAAACATTAACCAAAAACCAAAACCCCACAAAAAATAAGAGCAACAATAAACTATAAATCAACAGCAACAGAACCACTGCATTAGAACAGACTGCAGCGGAAACCACTTTGGTCTAAAGTGCACTAATATGGTACCAAATATTCACCATGGATTTTGCTGTTGTTATAACACAACAATTACTTAGCTAACATGGAGACAAACCTATGCAATGCATTATCACATAGAATCAATCTAAGTAAATTAACACTCCTTGAGGAAACAAAGAAAAGGGCTCGTAACCCACAGCTAGAACCTCAAGTGAAGCAATAGTGGGCCCAAACAAAGACAAGCATCAGGCACTAACAAAAGGAAGATAGTTTTAGGATAGGGTCATCACTGAGCCTGCAGCCTGATCCACTTTTGTGTTATTAAAGCAGAAACCATAACTATAAACTGTGAGTGAGTTAACAACCAAAATGCAACTGTAGAAAACTAAAACAAGCAGCATCTATATTTATACCACCCTTACCAACTTTAGCATGAAATATCTTGCGATGTGCAAGGTTTACACTGATGTAGGTGGTATAAAATATTTATACAATGTTTGTCCACCTATACGTAAGATAATCCACTCGCTAAAGCTCGTGGATTATCTCCACGTACAGGCGGACAACCCCTGGTATAACTATTATGTAATGCTTACTTTATCGTAATTGAGCCCTACCAAGAGAAAATATATTGAAAGGTTTGACCACCAGGCATGACTCAATCTAGCCTGCTGTGCTACAAAGCTTAGCTAGAGTATGGAAGATTAGTACCCAATCAGCGAACAACAAAAGTGCTAGTCAGACAGCTCGGATATTAAAACTGATCTGCGTTTGCAGTTCTTATATAATTAAAGCCGATTGTCTCTTAGTGTGCCCTATAAGAAGCCCAAGAGGTATTTTGGTGCTAGTTTACAATTGGATACCTATATTTCATTTTGTGCAAATATTAGCTGTGCTAATACGTCCTACTCACGTATGCTGTTGTTTAATGGTTATGTTGGGTATGCTGATTATATAAGGAAGCTATTTTCAATACATTTCTACACAAACTGGGAACTTGAGTGACCTTTAATCCTGACCTGACCTGTAGTTACCAATATCACAATACATGACTTCTAAACCATTCACATGCAGTTTTTGATAATTTTGTATTAAATAGATTGGTATGACATCGATAAAAAAAATGCAGCATTAACATTGCGTACTTTTATTTTGCGAAAGGGGTACGTGCATTAACAGGCTATTTTGGTCCCTTATGATTTTAAAAAATAAAAGTTGTTCTTCACAAGTTCTTTCTTATTAGTTTATTAGAACAATAGCCAAAGTGTTAAGGTCTGGTATTGATTCGACTTTTACGGTTGCTATGGTAACAAAAATGGCCGCCAAAATAGGCTGAAAATAGGAAAATGACCATTTTGGAGCAAATTTGAGACATGTAACGGAGGAATTAATATAGAGCACAAGCAAATACCAAAAAAATATTTAAACAGATGATGAGAATTATCATGGCACACAATATATTAAAAGTTTTTTTGGGGGTATTTGCTTGTGCTGATATCTAATTCTTAAAAAATCGGTCTCCAAAAGCCTCAAATTTGGCCTAAAATGGCAATTTCTCTATTTTAAGCCTATTTTGTCAGCCATTTTGGTTACCATAGCAACCAGTAAAAGTAAAATAAATGCCAGAATTTTACACTTGGGCTTTTCTTCTTATAATCCAATAAGATGAAATTGGTGAAAAGCAACTTTCAGTTTTTGGCTCTAGAGGGGGCCAAAAAAAGCCCCTTTGCACTTAAATGGCCTACAACATTGCATGGACATACGCTCAGTCGTTGTCTAGGCCTTGTAATACATGCAAAAAGTATCTAAAGTACATACTGGATAGTGTCAGTGAATTTAATGGATGTTATATAGGCGGGAGGTGACATAGAAAGGAGTGATTTGTCCATTATCTGTTATTTTGCTCCCAGTTGACCTTTTGACCTAGTTCTGAGTCCCTCCCAGGGACATTTCCAGACTTGGCATCTACCCCTATTGTGTTTACTTCACATATATAAACATTATTAGCATGGATGCCGGCTTCTACTCAATTTTGCCATCAAAAGTGAAAATAAGACCCCTTTGTTTAAATGGACAGCCAACGATGAAATAAGGAATTGTATTTTATGAGAATCGTCTGCCAGCAGACGATTCTCATGAAATATCATGCCTTATTTGTTATTTTTGAAAAGGCGGCAAAATTTTGAAATTGTCGTCTGCTGCAAATTATAGATGGCGCTTTAAGGGTTAAGGTAATCTATATTTTTGTGACTCAGCGTCAGGTGAGCGCTTCAGGACCTGTGGTCCTCTGGTTATAGGATACAGGCTAACCGTGAAGACCCAGATGCCGCATCAGGTTGCTTCTTATCAGGATCTGCACTGTGTGCGCAAAGAATTTTAGTATGTGCAGTTTATTATTTTCGAAAGTATCGGAAAATGTGGAAAACGAGCTTTTAAAAAAAATCATAAAAATCGTTCATAAGCAAACATTCAGGGGTTTGGTGTTTTTTCAAGTCGGCTAGACGGGTTTGAAATCACCTGTACTCAGTACTTCAATTTTGAAATATTGCACTCAAAACCCATATTCTCTTCAAAAATTTGATTTTTGCGTTTTTGAACCCAAACATTATGAAGCGATAGACATTTCTTTCCAAGCTTAACTTTGGTCCATTGAAATGCACATATATGGACAAAAATTCATTTCCATAACATTAGCTCTAAGTCAGAAAAAATGAAATTGAAAAGTGGCCACTTAGAACTTCGTTTCAGTGTATGTAGCTAAACAGGTACGAAGAGCTTTTCCTGATCCCAATGCTAAATCTCAAAACATTTTGAGCCGCGACATGAGATTTCCAACAATGTGGCATGTGCGACCAGCAAAGCCTCAGATCAGTCTGCGCATACGCGCAGTTTAATCAGAGCCTTTGCACGTCGCTTGAATGTCCTATGGCTGTTAAGCGACTGACTGGAAAGCGTTCGAAGTTTCTAAGCTTAAACAGAGGCTACACAGGCTCATCCGAGTCTACACTTGTCTAAATACCGCATTGTTTGGAAAGCACATGTCGCATTTCAATAATGTTGTGGGTACTCAAAAGAACCGTCTCAAAACATATGACAAATGAAGACAGTAAAACCTGTGTAGAACGGCCCTCTAAAAAACGATAGTTGGTTTTCAAGATCGATTATCGCTTAATGCAGGTCAAACGTATTGCAGAATGCTCCAAGAGAGCATTCTGCAATACTTTCGACCTTCTATAAGCCACAATTTGTCATCAAGATCTTTTTTGTCTTTTTGAGTGGTCTTTTTAGACATGTTTTAAGGCCATTTCACATATACACCGATACCGAACCGAAAAATTAAAATGCCTTAACACCTATGAGTGCTTTCACATAAACGCCGAAACCGAAACCGAACCGAAACCGAATGCCGAACCGAAAACCTGCACGAATTGGATTTTATTTTTTTTTCGGTTTCGGTGGCCGAATTTCAGCAAATACGACAGGTAATTTTGATTAAATTTGCACTTTCACAGCCACGTGGGTTGTTTGTTTTTAACTTTGTAATCATGAAATCATTGATGGATTGTCCAGCGAGAAAATTATGCGATTATTTTACAAGCAAGATACTACAGAGTACAGCCTTTTGTGGGACAAGACCCAGGGCGACTATAAAAACCACGAACTTAAGGCAGTGGCATGGAACAATTTGTATTGTAAAGGAATTTCTGCTATCTGAGAGGGAAATTAGTCCAAATTGTACTGGCATTTTCTTAGATTTCGTCCACGGATTCGGTTCATATGTGAAAGGTCTGCCGAAAAGGAAACGATGCAAATCGGTGGCCGTTACGGTTTCGGTTCGGTTTCGGTTCGGAATCGGTGTATATGTGAAACGGCCCCTACTGTAATAAATTTTTTACGCTAAATTTTCCGCCTATCCGGACCTATGAGTATGTTATATTTTTTTTCAGATGGGTTCTTATAAAGAAGCAGTATGCCTAGTTTGTTTCCTTGGCTTGGTGACTATGTCATATGGTGCAAGAATAGTTAGTCACTATAAAGGGCGTAAGTTGTCTTTACTCTGTTGAGTGCCAGCACAGAAGAAGGCGTGTGCAAAAAATAGTCCGTGATCAGACTGAGCAGTCCGATCTCCGACTGTGTGTTTGCTATATACACCAAAATATTTATTGATAACTAGAAGGTACTATTTGAGAAATCCAGCGCAAAAACAGTTCAACAAGAATTGTAATTCTAGATCTTTCATATTTTTTTTAAACTATATAGCGAAAATGGGGGAAAATGGTACCCAGTCGTGACACCCATGCACGTTTGCCATGAGCACCACATTATTTTAGCCGCGACATGAGATTTCCAACAATGTGGTATGTGCGACTAGCAAATCCTCAGATCAACCTGCGCAAACGCTCAGACAGATCAGAGCCTTTTCATGTCGCTTGAATGTTCTATGAGTGTTCAGCTTCTGACTGAACACCATTCCGAGTTTCTAAGCTTAAAAAGGAGGCTGCACATGCTCGTCTGAGTCTACACTTGTCATAATGCCACATTGTTGGAAATCACATGTCGGCTCAATTTAATTGTTGATACGTTTCCAGTGATAGTCCAAGGCGCACCACACCAAAAACAATCGACCGTTGCTTATTCCGGATGAGATTTAAGTTGGATTATTTCAAAATGTAACGGAAGAGGATCCCTGTCACACACACACACACACACACACACACACACACACACACACACACACACACACACACACACACACACACACACACGACGCGCACACACACACGACGCGCACTCACTGAAGTCCAAAGGTCCAGTAACTGTTGTTATGTTTTTTTTTGTTGTTTTTTTTTTGGGGGGGGGGCGTTGCAGACGGTTGGTCAGGCCTCAGACTCAATGACGGCTCTGACGTAAAACTTTAATCGGTGGGTTGGTGACTGATGCTTGTCTGTAGCTGGGCCCACCGTGGCTCAACTTGAGGTTTTCTCTAGCTCTGACTATCTGAGTCGTGAGCTCTATCTTTGTTTGATCATGGTGTGTTAATTCTATGACGATGCATTGCATTATGTATAGATAGAAGCGGAGTGTCGTTACATGTACCAGCCGATTTAAAGCTGCATAGTCTGTAACTTTTGATATTTTAATTTTTGAAATAATGTTTCTATTTTTCAAGAACACAGTAAAAAACTAAAATTCAGGTATACATTTTACCAATTTCGTAAATCTTTACAAATTATCAGTATCAAAACAACAGCATTTATGTTAAAACTTGACTGTCTATAATTATTGGAGGGACGCAAATAAATACCAACAAGAGAAAAAACACCTGTTTTTATAAGATAATTCACTTTTCCATGCAGTTTTCTACGGAAGCCCTGGAGGGACATTTGTACTTATTACTTATCACTTATTACTTACTACTTATCACTTATTACTTATTACTTATTACTTACTACTTATCACTTATTACTTACTACTTATTACTTATCATTTCATTTATCACCCCTATAACGGCGCGAAACTCCATTGCACATTCCCTGTAATAGCCGTAGCTGTAGTAATAATGATAGTAGTAGTAATAGAGGTAGTAGTAGTAGTAGGAGTAGTAGTTGGAGTTGTAGTAGTAGTAGTTGCAGTAGTAATAGTGTAGTAGTAGTAGTAGTAGTAGTAGTAGTAGTAGTAGTAGTAGTAGTAGTAGTTGCAGTAGTAGTAGTAGTAGTAGTAGTAGTAGTAGTAGTAGTAGTAGTAGTAGTAGTAGTAGTAGTAGTAGTAGTAGTAGTAGTAGTAGTAGTAGTAGTTGCAGTAGTAATAGTGTAGTAGTAGTTGTAGTTGTAGTATACGTGTAGCTGGTGTTGCTGTTTTTGCTGTAGTGGTAGTAGTAGTAGTAGTCGCAGCAGTAGTAGTGTAGTTAAAGTATTAGTGGAGGTAGTAGTAGAAGTAGTAGTAGCAGCAGCAGCAGCAGCAGCAGTAGTATTAGTGGTGGTAGTAGTAGTAGTAGAAGAAGTAGTAGTGTTGGTGTTGCTGTAGAAGTAGTACTAATAGTTTTGTTTGATTTGGTTCTTTACGTCCCATCAACAAGCTTGCAGTTAAACAGGGACAGGTCTTCATAGGTTGAACCAGTACTAAGCTAGGATAAATGTGTCTTGCTCAAGGACCACAAAGCAGTGACGCCGGTGAGGCTCGAACCCACTGCCCCTCGGTCTCGAGTCAAGCACTCTACCACTGAGCCACTGCACTCCCTAAATAGTAGTAGTAGCAAAGTAGTTGTAGTAGTAGTGGTAGCAGTAGTAGTAGTAGTAGTGTTGTTGTTGGTGGTGCTGTTTTGTTGTAGTAGTAGTTGTAGTAGTAGTAGTAGTAGTAGTAGTAGTAGTAGTAGTAGTAGTAGTAGTGGAGGTAATGATTGTTGTTGTAGTAGTAGTGTAGTAGTGGTAGTTTACTCGTAGCAGTAGTAGTGGTGATACTACTACTATAACTACTGCTACTACTACCAAATAAGTATTAAGTAATAACAAATAAGTATTAAGTAATAACAAATAAGTATTAAGTAATAACAAATAAGCAGTAAGTAATAACAAATAAGTAGTAAGTAATAACAAATAAGTAGTAAGTAATAACTTATAGGTAGTAAGTAATAACTAATAAGTAGTAAGTAATAACAAATAAGTAGTTAGTAATAACAAATAAGTAGTAAGTAATAATAAATAAGTAGTAATAGTAGAATAGCTATAGTAAAAGTCGTAGCTGTAGTAGTAGTAGTACTACTACTACTACTACTACTACTACTACTACTACTACTACTACTACTACTACTGCAGCTACGACTTTTACTATAGCTTTTCAACTATAACAAATACTACTTCAAAAACAACCATTTTCTACTACTACAACCACCGCTTTTTCTACTACTACTACTACTACTACTACTACTACTACTACTACTACTACTACTACTACAGCAACAACCACAACACTACTACTACTTCTATTACTACTTCGACTACTACTACTGCCACCACTAATACTACTGCTTCTGCTGCTGCTGCTACTACTACTTCTACTACTACTACTACTACTACTACTACTACTACTACTACTACTACTACTACTACTACTACTTCTACTACTTCTACTACTACTACTACTACTACTACAGCAATACCCACAACACTACTACTACTTCTACTACTACTACTACTACTACTACTTCTACTACTATACTACTACTACTACTACTACTACAGCTACGACTTTTACCATAGCTTTTTAACTATAACAAATACTACTTCAAAAACAACCATTTTCTACTACTACAACCACCGCTATTTCTACTACTACTACTACTACTACTACTACTACTACTACTACTACTACTACTACTACTACTACTACTACTACTACTACTACAGCAACAACCACAACACTACTACTACTTCTACTACTACTTCGACTACTTCTACTGCCACCACTAATACTACTGCTTCTGCTGCTACTACTACTTCTTCTAATACTACTACTACTACTACTACTACACTATTACTGCTGCTTCTACTACTACGACTACTACTTCTACTACTACTTCTACTACTACTACTACTACTACTACTACTACTACTACTACTACTACTACTACTACTACTACTACTACTACTAATAGACATTTTTCAGTTGCACCATACATTACGATTTGTCCGTCAACGGAGACTTACTTTGGAATTATTTAAGAGGGGCGATGTCAGATGTAACTGGAGTCTATATCTTTTTCTTCTGCTACTAAATATTATATTTTTGCCCTGAGATCTTTTTTACCTTAATAAACAGTGCATACCCTGATGAAATGCCGCATGATGGCATTTCACAAGTTTGCAAGTGTAAAAAACATGTACCGAAAAATATATTTCACAATTGAAATGCAGCCGAATATCTTTTTTAAAGTTATTTCTTGTTCCATACATGTATGCATTCACTTGTTGTAACTTGCGAGTAGGTAAATTCGATGTTTCTGCGTCCAATATGATATTTTTTGGCGTCAATATTTCATCAAGTTCAGGTTAATGAACATAGGAAACGCATAAAGCGTTCGCAACTTGTGCAAGCCAATATAGCTGGAACACAGTAATTGAAAATCATTCGAATGCAAAGGAGATATGGAGCGGACATGGAATTCAAGCATGAACGTCCATATCTTGTTTTGATCATTCATGTACCGAACTACTAGGCAATTTGGGTTCCCCCTTGACTCTTGAGAGGACTTGAATTTATGCACTTGTCATTTCTAACTAGAGAACAGCGGGTACTTTGACTTTTGTTAAAACCATGGCAGTTTTCTCCACCGTTTGTCATGTTTTACTTTATACTGCCATATTTGCCTTTGTATATCTAATGCCGCACATTTTCCCCACACTAAGGGGACAATACAAAATGTTAAAACATGGTACATTAACCCTGCTATCCCCCGCCATGTAAGGGGATTCGGTGCGTGGTTAAAACCAACTGGAATATTATACTTATTGGGAGAGAGCTCACTTTCAGCAGAAAGCTGATGCTTGAGATATAAGTATCAGGCGCGCTCCTGGGGCATTTTATAAAGTTCCCACATTGAATAGTCTCACTTTATGAAGCCAGGGGTTGGCCCTATTGCGAAAAATGGTTTAAAAGCATTTCACAGGGCTAAAATGGGCATAAACACAATAAACTGAATTTTTCTTCCAAAAATAAAATTAAAAGCTAAATCCTATACTTGCATAGTCAAGTTGTGCGCACATTCTTATTTTCGTAAGTACGCCCTAGAGTATGCAAAAAGCTTTTGCCAACACAGTTACGCAAGCCGCATAATGAAGAGACATCTACACGTACAGTTTTCATTTCTTCACCTTGACTGGTGTTACACTATCAAATTGCCGGCATCATTAAACTAAAGCCATGACGCATACCGGGAAATTGCTAATGTAAAGTTGAATCAGTGGTGGATCCAGAGGGGGTTCAGGGGGTTCGCTCGAATCCTCCCCCTAGCTGTTTTTAAATATCCTATGGAAATGAAATAATTTGCTCTTAGTGAGACCAAATTATTTCATTTTCATGGGATATTTAAGAAAAATGAGATAAAATAAGAAAAGCGAACCCTGTGCCTATATACATATGAACATCTTTTCAAGAATTCCTGGATACCCCCCTGTAAATACTCCAAAAGTCAATATAGTCTATCTCAGCCGATTCTAGTAATTCAAGTGTCATTATACTCGTAACTATTTTTCCACTAGTGTCGACTGTTGTCATCTATTGATGAGACACATTTGCAAACAATTTGGAACAAGATCAGGCCCGACAAAATATTGGGCTTCATCCATATCCAAAAGGTTTAGCACTGTCATGGTATTCCCCAGGGATCTTTTTAATGAGTTAATTTAAATAAAAGGAAAGATAAAAGAAACTACAGACAATGAATAGGCATGCAAAATTACCCAGCATGCATATAGATAATTGTTGAGTCGATTTGGGTGAACTTTATATGATAATGACTGTTCGTTGTAGTGATCATAAAAAATCAAATGGTAGAATGCTTGACTTGAGACCGAGGGGCCGCCATTTCAAGCCTTACCAGCATCACTGCGTTGTGTCCTTGAGCAAGAACATTGATCCTAGCTTAGTGTTGGTTCAACCCAGGAAGACACTCCTTTCATAAATAGTAAGTGAGTATGATCAGGAAATACCAACAATCACAAACCGCAGACAACCCCATGGCACTGTGAGGAAGAGCCGCTCAACCACCACGATACACCAGGAAGACAAGCCAAGCAAAGCAACCAGCTCTCTCTTCCCCATTAAGATGATTGCAATACTAGAATGGACATAAAGTAACGTTCAACAAAACAAAGAACAGTTACAGACTCCAACAATAGGAGTTACAATAAACAAAAAGTCAACAACAACAGAACTGAAAGATTGTTGATGGGAGGTAAAGAATCAAATCAAACAAACAAACAAAAGCATCAAATATCATAAACGACTATAGGAGAGACAGGCAGATGGGCTAAATCACTTATGTGATTAAGCTGCATCCTATCATAGCTCCTTACTTTAGCATACTGAAGGAGTTCACTAATCTATTATAATTATTATTAATCATTATTTCCAACCTCCCAAAAAATGCTAAAACTGTTTAATTCAATACACACTTAGTTGAGCACCCTTAGAAATTCAGAAGGAGTAAAATGCAAAAAGACAATTAGTATAGCTTTTTACCTCATGGTATTCATTTGGTGAAGTGGGTTGGTGGTGGAACCACAGTTTTTCATGACAAGCTTGACTAAGCGGATTAACAGTTCTTCATGCACATACCTACGCTACAAACTGACAACAACCCTTCTTGTACCAGCAGAACTCAATTTTGATCGATTAGAAATTCCTAGGAGTAAAGCTCTAACAAGGGTAGAGGGTGTGTCTTCTGGCAAACTATTTGCTACCATGTTGCTGCATATACCATATTGTGTTTCTGCAGTCAGACTCAATAGATTGAATATAATTTCGGTTTCTAGTGCAGAAGTAGAGGTTGAAATCTTTCTCTCTAACAGAGTCAACCCGTTGCATGAGCTGCAGACGGTTCTGGGTTCATTATGTTTTCTTCCATCATAAAAGTAGTCCAGAGTCCATTTTAATATAATCAGCAGACATAAAAAGCATGCAACATTTTCAAGACTACATTACATCAGCACTTTAACAGAAATTATAAGTTTGCTGAAGATGACTTTATTAAAACACTTCATATGACTTCCTAGCAAGAAATTAACTGAGTCGCAAGTTACAACTAACGAAGTTGTTAAACATTTCTGAATTACACTGCTGAGATGATCCCTCTTAAATAACGTAAATCTACGGTGTGCTACACCGTACAAATCCTAAGGTCCGCGGTAACTGAAAAATGTCTAATACTACTACAGCAAAAACAGCAACACCAACTACACACATACTACTACTGCAACTACTACTACAACACTACTACTACTACTACTACTACTACTACTACTACTACTACTACTACTACTACTACTACTACTATCATTATTACTACAGCTACGGCTATTACAGGGAATGTACAATGTAGTTTCCCGCCTCATAGGGGTGATAAATGATATGATAAGTAATAAGTAGTAAGTAATAAGTGATAAGCAATAAGTAATAAGTAATAAGTGATAAGTAGTAAGTAATAAGTAATAAGTACAAATGTCCCTCCAGGGCTTCCGTAGTTTTCAGCTATAATGAACATATTTATTGTGAAAACTTAACTTAATTCTGCTTTTACAAATGATTTAAAAAGAAAAGATTTTTTTTCGAAAAATGTTCATAGGTGCAGACTTAGTCTCTTTAACCTGTTAAAGAAGACTAAAAATGTTCTGGGTGCAAAAACATATAATCTCATTTTTTGCGTTAAAGTCATTCAGTGTATATGCATGCCAAACAATCAATGCTCAAAAATGGTATGCATCTGTTCAAATATAACTTTGAATGGGCACTTGGCAAGGTATGTTTGTTTGCATGGATTGTATATAGTATTTATTGTATGGGCACACGAAACTTTGGTACTTACCGCATATGCGCAAATGTCTAATAGAATACCTATGCTGAGGTTCCTTATGTAGTTAACCCATAAAGCGCCACCTATAATTTGTAGCAGATGACAATTTCAAATTTTGCCTCTTTTTCAAAAATAACTAATAAGGCATGATATTTCATGAGAATCGTCTAAATCTCTTGAAATATCATATTTTATTTTTTTGAAAATTAAGAAAGATTTCGTAAAACTTGTGGTCTGCTGCAGTTGTGATTGGCGCTTTCAGAGTTAGTGGTCTAAATTTTGGTCTGAGCCTCCATCTTTGTCTATACTTTGTGTATGAGAACAGCTACGGCTCTTATGAGTCTTGAGGACTCGCTTGAGCCTTCGTTGCTCACTGATGCGATGAATGCCAGAATCTCGTATGCTGGCCAATTTATAATATCCCTGTTCATCTCTCTATGTTTCAGCTATCTCGGGTGATTGCTGGCAAGGGGCTCTTTGTGACCAACGCTGTATGACCAACAACCGTACCGCTGGTTATGTTGGTTCCATCAACGATCTATCTGTTTGCTGCCCTTTCTGTGAACGTTCGGGGTTAAGGATGTCATCATCCAGTTGTGACTGTCGACATAATGGTCCTGATCCTACCTACGTGCCAACACAGGCAGAGCTGGATGAAGTACGAGAATTTCTCAGGCAATTGTCGACAGCTACCTCGGTTCAAGCAAGTGTTCTTCTGAGCTTGTGTGCCTTTCTGTTAAACTGCGCCTTTCACTGAGATTTCAGGCTGTACACCAAACTACTGTAAATTCGAAAAATTCGTGAGAATTTCATTTTCCCGAATAACATTAAAAGATGTGTTTGTGATGTTAAAAATTCGCGACTGTGGAACGATTTACCTACGTCAGTAAACAGCAGTGATTTCGCCATTTTTTTGCGAAGTATTTATTTTTCGTGAAACTTCGCATCAACTTCGCCTAAAATAAACCCTCGCGAAAAATTCTGAACTTACAGTATCAAAGCATAGTTTCAAAAATGATGGATGCATAGTCTCTAACAGTTGCACAGATATATGTATATAAACGATAAACATAGTAAGATTAAACGGCTAACTCAAACAGTGTAGAGGAGGTATTTAGAAATAGACTGTATAGTAAATGTATAGTTGAAATTGTTTTCGGGCATACAGTGTAAAAAAGAATAACTTTACACCACATTTGGATGCAGCTGAACTGACACTGATCTTGATGTAAACGTTAATCTGCTCCGAAAGCTATGTTCTGTTCAATTGTATTGATCCGGAGAATAAAAAATATAACAGGTAGAAATGATTAACAGTTAATATTGGCATCAATCTGTTTCAGTTGTTAAGTAAGCGCTAGTCTTCACCAAAAGAGGTGTTGACTTATATATATACATGTATTGACAGTGTTCACTATAACTCAATCGTGTATATTGATCATATGACACTGTTGTTTTTCATTGAATAGTGTCATATCATCAAAAGTGATATGGTTTTATGTTTCCGTGGACATCCATGACAATGTGAAATATGGTCTTGTTTAAAACCTTGTTTTGTATTAGGGAAACCACGATTTAAACGAGTTCTTTTGCAAACAGTGACAACCCAGATGAAATGCAGTATAATGCTGCATTTAATCAGGGTCTACACTGTTTGAGTGGGAAAAAAAAGATCTTCAGACAAAAAATGCACTATTTTTTTAAATTATAACCTGACATCCCTAGATATATATAAGATTACTATCCCAAGTACATTGTATCATAGCAGGTTGAAGAACCCATAAGAATACAAAGGGTTAAAACGCTCATATGATTAACCCTTAAAGTGCCAATCAGAACAAAAGTCGTCTGCTTTTGTCGTCGACTATAATGTTTAAGAAGCCTCTTCAACCAGAAGTGTAGATCCAGTCTGATCAGGGTTCACACTGTCTCTATACTTACATTAAACAATGTTATGAAATGTGTGCAATAGACGATTTAAGCAGACAACATTTTAGGATACAGTTATTTGCTGGCGCTTTAGGGGTTATTAGAATCTCAAACTTGTTGTCATGACCACTCATTCCAATGTAAGATCATCCAAATCCAGGAGCGTACTCAGGCGGAAGCCAGGGAGCCTAACCTTCAACACCATATGGGCCTTAATGCGAGAAACCCTGACTTTGCTGCTTGTGAACAATAAAGGCGCAGACCAGCCTGTGCATTCGCACAGTCTGATCAGCACCTTTATTTTTCCACGTCCGTCTGAAAAAGTAAAGTTACTAGGCCATATATCTCTTAACTCTCAATTTTTGGTGGGCTTAACATGATAAAAGTAAACAAGGATGCACAGATAAGGAATTGATACAATCAAGTACAAAGTCTCTGGCTACGCCCCTGATTTCAACAGACTGGTCACGGTCTATATTCCAGCTGGCTCTCCTTTCTTCATTGGTTCTATCTCAATTTCAATTCCTGTTTCCTGCCTTTTACCGAACTTCCACAATAAGACAGTCACTATGATGAATAGGAAAAGAAAAAGGGAACTTTCTAGAATCAAGAGATAAACAAACCACATTGGTGAAACATCGTCCATCAAATACCCTGTGTAGAGAGGGTCAATCATGCCCCCAAGAACAAAGAATACCAAATAAAGGGAGGCAATCTTGCCAGAAACGTGAGTTATTTTCTCTTCAGTGATGTTGAACAATGATGAACGGAGTATAGACAAACCAATTCCCATAGTAACAGTTACAATCCAAGCTAGAGTGTTGATATGGCTGTTGGCAGCTACCATTAGAGATATAGATGAAGCAATGTATATCAGGGTAAAACAGGGTACTAGTATAGACTGTTCAATCTTTGTAGAAAGAAATACACCTGCTAACCTTGCAATAGCTTTTCCTATCCAGAAACCAGAGGTAGCTACGGAAATTGTAGAAGAGGTCCAGCTGAACTGGATTACAAAAAATGAAGGAAGAAACGCGTACACTTTTAGTCCTAAAGCTGCAGAAAGATAACTCTGTATGGCAATGATGGCAATAAGAATATATTTCATGTTGTCTGTTACACTTATTTTCTTTCTATTAAAGTCTGTATGGTGGTCTGTATGGTTGTCTTTATGTTTATTTTGCTTGTTCCTGTAATCTGTTGCAACAAATACAAACACAGCCACAGAAGCAGCTACGCCAACAATGGCAAATATAATAAATGCATAATGGATTTTAGTTTCTCCGAAGGCTCTCATTTCTGATGTTTTATTTAGGTCCCGTGCATGATTGTCAAAATCTGATACATAAGTAAAATCTTCACTATCAGTTGCAATTGGATCAATTTCATCAATTTTAAAAGCTTCCTTCATTGATGACTTTACATAAGTACTGTTCTCAAGCCATAAAGGATTGGTCGTGTAACTGTCCTCTGTGACTTGAAGTTTTGTAACATTCGTTACTGATGGACATGATACAGCTAGGAATGGTTGTATGATAAAAGGCGTAACTATTCCACCGAGCGATATCATAAATTGCAATGCATGCATATACGGTCAGGCCTCTGTCTTCCATAGGTCATCAATAGAAGCTATCCCACCTGAAATATAAGCATTTCTAAATAGTCTGTGCCTTTAAAAGTATACTTTTGAAAGGCCACATCTCCTTAAAATGAATATTTTTCACCAAACACAATTAGTCAAATAAACTGTTGATCATTAACTAGATGGAGTTTTCAGAAGAAAACATATGTCCCCCCTACCTATTTGATAGTTATATGACTCTCCTGACCTTGAAAAATAGACCAAGGTCACAAAAACTAATCATTTCTTAAATTCCTCCCAATAATGTATCTGTGCCAGTATGGTCTAATCTGGTCATTGGTTCACAGACAAGGCTTTTTCGTGGTTATATGAGCCTGGTGACCTTGAAAATAAAGTCAAGTCAATTGAATCTAATCATTTCTTAATGTTCTCCCAATGATGTATATGTGCCAGTTTGGTCTAAATTTGATCATTTGTTCAGACGATAGAGTACATATAAGACGTTATCAATATAGTTATATGACCATGTTGGCCCTGAAATTAGGTCAACGTCACCAAAATCGAATATTTTCTTAAGGTCCTCCCAATGATGTATATGTGCTAGTTTGGTCTAAATCTGGCCATTGCTATAGAATATAGAGTGCATGTAGGGCTTTTTCATAGAGTCATATGACCCTGGTGACCTTTAAAATATGGTCAAGGTCATGAAAATTTAATAATTCCTTTAGACTGTCCCAATGAAGTATCTGTGCATGTTTGGTTGAAATCTGTCCAAAGTTTCATAAGTAAGAGTGCAGAAAAAAGCTACGCTGATGGGATCCATGCCAAAAAACAGTATGACCGCCCTCTCCTTCGGAGGGGGCATAATTAGAGCAATGATCGCACACTCACTGGTACATCCAAAAAGTAGAACTGTGTTTATCTAAAGAAACGAAAATAAAGTTGTATTTTTTAATGGCAGAATTTTAACAAAATACTACTGTGTGTCTTTTCTGCAGAGTGATAAACGGATAATTGTTATTTTTGTTCAATCAATATTCAAATGTCTATTGTATTATTGGTTTCAGAAATGCTCAATTTAACAGAAACAATGCCTATCACCACGGGCGGATCCAGGGGGGTGGGGAACAGGGGTTCTGGTCACCCCTGAAAAATCACAAGTGACTATTGGATTCCTTAGAAATACTGGAACGGACCCCACTCGAGGAGCAATTGGACCCAAGAGGGTCCAATTGTTTCTTGAGGGAGGCCTGTACGGCCCTCTGTGAAAAACATTGATGATTTAAAAAAAATATCAGGACCCCCCCCCCACCTGGACTGAATTTTCTTGATCCGTGAATGTTCACCTTTCATACTGGGTACGATAAGGAATTGCCACAGCTGTTTAGTTCAAACCCTTGTACCTTAATATACTGTTCAAGGCATGATACAAGTTTTTTGAATCTTTGTTTTGTTAATGTAAGTAAGGGTGCAAAGATCAGGAATCGATACAATCAAGTACCACACCGTAATAGATGAAACCTCAATTTTAATTCAACATTAAATTCGCATTTAGCTAACAACCGTTTTTACATAGGCAGGATTTTTCTGAGTATCGAAATTTGGGCCGGGGTGGGGTCAGGTACATATGGTTTAGTCAAGCATCATAATTCCGGTCTGTACAGCTCAGATATAAGTGCAAAAGCTTAGCATAAAAGGCAAAGCGATTTTTCTAAGCCTGGTTTGATAACAATGTGAATAAATTGAATTTTAGCCCTTTGTTAGAATCATGATACAGTTTTCATATTTAGCAGGGGCGGATCCAGGATTTCTGGAAAGGGAGTTCATATGAATAAAGGTGTGGGGTTTCGTTTTTGCTGATTTTATCTAAAAAATTATTACAAGAAAATGAAATAATTTGGTCTCACTGGGACAAAAAATATCATTTTCATAGGATATTTAAAACTTGGGGCGGGGAGGGGTCAAGCTAACCCCCTGAACCCCCTCTGGACCAGACACTGATTAAGTATGCGTCTTCGCAAATTAAACATCTGACAGTCTGTGACAAGAAAGAGAAAATTATTACCAATATCCACTCCTCCAATAAATATTCCTGTAAACACTCTGACTATGAGCATGACCGTGAAATTTGGAGAGTATATGAATACCCCAGTCAGACATGACGCCATGAACGTTGACACAAACAGCACGAGCTGGGGACCAACCCTGTCACAGACTGGACCACAGATGAGAGTACCAACCATACTTCCGGTATATGTTGCTGTAAATAACCATGACATCACATCGAGGCTTTGACCAATCAAAAATTGGATAATTATCCGGTAGGGCTGGACCCAGGTTGCCATAGAAAAATCCCTACAATAGATCGTGATGAAATCCTGAAAAGCTATGGTTTCCTCTGTAATAGCATGACGGTGGGTCAGGCCTCAGACTCAAAGACGGCCCTGGCGTAAAGCTTTAATATGTTGGTTGGTGCCTGATGCTTGTCTTTGGCCGGGCCCACCGTAGCTCAACTTGAATTTTCTTTAGCTCTGACTATCGGTGAGTCATGGGCCCTTTTCTTTGTTTCATCATAGTATGTTAATTTGATTAGATTGTTTCTCTGTGATGGTGCATTGCAATAGTTAAGAAGCATCCATGCGAGCTAAACAATGTGTTTTAACATAAACAGAATTTAGGGTGAAGATTTGGCGCCAGTACCCCCAGTGGCTTCGGTTGCTACATGTATCCGTTCTAAGGCGGTAGTTCTGTTGTTGTTGTTGCTTTATTGGTTTATGTACCTCCCATTCTTTGTGGGGGTTCTGTACCTCCCATTGCGTGTGGGGGTTCTGTGTTGGTCTTTGTTTTGGTATGCATTACATGTACTTTACGTCCGTTCATGTTTTGCAGTCATCTTGCCGAGGAAGAGAGAGCTTGTTGCTTTGCTTTTATTGTTTTTCGTATGTCTTGCTACTGTAAATGTTCTGTGGCTCTTCCTCAGAATGCCGTCGGTTGGTCTGTAGTGTGTGATTGTGGTATTTTCTGATCATACTCACTTTTATAACGGAATACTACAATTTTCTTTCGTTAAAAAATATGCTTAAACGGCATTTACGTAATTTCACTAATAAATTTTTCATAAGATGAACACTTAACTTGTGATTGTACAATTGTATATGGTTAATCAACATATTGAACACTGTAATATTTATATTATTTGTGTTTTTGTTTCTTGAAGCTATTTCACGCTTGGGGATGTCAGTTACAACGCAAGGTGGTTCTGGACGACAATTCGTTACAGGCCCATGACGACTGCTTACCTGTGCTGGACGACAGGTAACGGGTTTTAGATTACAGATTTAGGGTTTTGGACGACAGTCGAAAGGGGCAACACACATAGACGTCGCAGAAAATGATAATATAGTGTGTTTGGCTATTTTAAATAATTCCTTTCATATTAGTGTTTGTAAGTTTGACATTAGAAGTACAAACCCCATAGATATTTGAAGTTATATAGTAAAACTCTGGTCTGGAAAAGAAACTTCAGAAATGTGTAATTTGTGATTAATTACTTGCGTTCTCATCATGAAATAAGCATAAATGGTCAGAAAATAAATCTCACATGATTTTTCAGTCAATTTTAACTTGTCCTTTATAAAAGAAAACTGAAAACCTCAAAATTTCATTTTTCTAATGTTACTGATTAAAGACGACTGTGTAACAGGCAATAGACGACGTCAGTATTCTGTAACAGATGTGAGACGACATTTTTCTTTCTTTCATGAACACTTGAGTAGATGTAAATACTGCTCTGAAGCCTACTCAACGCCTGAAGAAGTAGTTCAGCATTGTGCGACCTCCCATCGAACGTTCATACCAAGCCCCTGGTAATCAGAAGATTTTAAAGGTTAATACCATATATGGGATTGGTAGCATTTTAGTCTTCTGGTTCCAGAGAATAATTAAAAGGGGTTTTATCTTTTTTGAGCGTGGTGGCATCTTGGTATCAGGACCGAGAAGTTAGTGAGTATGATCAGGAAATACAACAATCATAAGCTCCGGCCAGCCCACTACATCATGAGGAAAAGCTACTGAACATTTAAAGTAGCAAGATATCCGTAAGACAATAAAAGCAAAGCTACCAGCTCTCTCTTCCTCTTCAAGATGATTGCAAAACTAGGAAGGGCACAAAGTAATGCACACCAAAACAAAGACAAAAACAGAACCGCCATATTGAGAAGTACATTAAACAATAGATCAACAACAATAGAATCACCGCCTCAGAACAGACAGCAGCCTAAACAACGGGTGGGGGCTTAACTGCATTTTAAGATCATTTGAATAACTACCATCCCTCCATCCTAAGGAGTCTCCATATGAAATTCGATTGAAATTGTGGTTTCAAAGGAGAGGTTTGAAAAAGCTGACGAACAGACAGACGGATGGAGGCTGGAGTCATTTGTATACTATTAGCTCACCTTGGAGCCTTCAGCTTTGGTACGTTTAAAACGTCATTTTATTTGGCCATGTATGATATGTGACTTACACTTTGTCAGACCTGGAGCTTATTAAGGGCAATTGTGGGTAATACTTCCCACATTAAAATCGTTTTAATTGTTTGCATACAGTTTGGTTTAAGTATGGACTGTCAATTTATGAAATAAAAAGGATATGTCACCACACTCAATTTTTCATAATCTCACATGGAAGTTTTCAGCATTTTACAAATTTTCTGAAAAAATCCAAGTCCTTAATATTAAGCTAAAATATTTATAATCGCCATCCAGCTTCTTTATTTTAATTTTAATTATTGCTCATGACCTCAAGCTTTCTAGAAAATGTGAAAATATATTTGTTTTCCCAACCCATGTCAAGATACTGTCTGAAAAATTTTGGTTATTCCCTCATAAAAGGATTTGAATATTTGGAGTAAATTATATATAAAAATCTGACATTAAAAATCTTATTAATTGTTATTGTTTCATGGACTATCATTTGACATTTTAGAAAAAAGAAAAAAATGGGGTCACCAGACTAATTATCTTCCAGGAGGGCCAAAGTTATCCCCACCCCTACAAATTTCGAGGATATTTAAAAAAACTAAGGAGTGTGATTTTTGTCATTTATATAATTCCATGTTTCTTGTATGAAGTAATTTTGCATTACAAGAGGAAAAAAGAAAAAGAAAAAAATTGCTATAAGTGCCCACCCTGGAATCGACCATGGTCCTCAGGTTCCAAAGTCTGACACGCTAAGCACAAGGCCACGATGTAAAATCGTGCGCATCTCGAGATAACAGTAGATGTACATAATCCCAGTATTGGCCATATTCCTATTCTCACACACGGTAAATGACATTTCACCCTCGGTCAAAACAGAAGATTCTTAGGTGTAAGATACATTTAATAAATCTATCACTGTCGTCTCCACCTGCTACGCTGTCGACAATAACCTGTAACAAATATTTGCAGTCGTTACACATCTGTAACATGGAAAAATGACTGCAGTACATTCGTTTTGGTTTTAAAAACGCGTTCTTCTAAAGTAAGCAGATTAATAAAAAAAAGTTCTTTCTTGGTCTATGTGATGGACAAGGTAATGTCTAATCACATCAAGTCATAAAATGTTCAAAGAAAACGAAAGTGAAAGTACTGAATAAGGATATGAGGACAAGTGTAGTAGTAAAATTCAGTTTCAAGAATAATAATGTATCATATACGTGTTAACTGGATACAGTTGCCATGCTCTACAGGATTGATTAAGTTAAGATAAGTGTCGTGGACAAATATACTAAGACAAAATAAGATGCTTACGGTTTATAGTGTCTTAAGTCTCCCGAAAACGATACACATTCAATAGCACAAACTTATATTTAGAAATATTTCGTCCAGGATCACCTTGCGTTGTAATAGACATCCCTAAGCGTGTATTTCTAAAATCAGCATATCAACAGAACCCATCAATGTCATATTCAGCCACCAAAGTTTCATGTAAGGAAGAGTGAATTTGTGTTGTTGCTGTTTATTTTTTATACGACCGTGGTAAACTTGCACAGGTTCTTTCTGTAGGATCTCAACCATTTATTTCGTTTACGCTAATACTTTATCAGTTGTCTCGTTTTGTGTTTCGTACATGTACCACTGATACTAACTGTCAGTAAATCTAAAAAAAGGAGCAAGTAATAAGTGTAAATTTACCAAAGTTGTGTAGGCAAACAGAAAAGGGTCCTAGCCAACTTTTTCAGTGTCTTTTGTCTTTCATCTTAGCATATCTGAAATATTTAATAGTGCATAATCGAGCCACAACATGATATTTCAAACAATGTGGTATGTGCGACCAGCAAAGGCTCAGACCAGCCTGCGCATACACGCAGCCTGATCAGAGCCTTTGCTAGAATATTCTATGACTATAAAGCTACTGACCAAACAGTATTTGGAGTTTCTAAGCTTAACAGGAGGCTGCACATGCTCGTCTAAGTCTATTCATGTCAAATGCCATGTGATTTGAAATCTCATGTGTTGAGATCTAATACCAACCTTCATCATGAAATGGACGTTGCAAACACCTAGTATGGCGCCATCTTTGATTTACAAGGTAAGTTTTCCCTTCGTAAAATTATACAAATAAGTATCTGTCAAAACTAAACAATGCAGGCGGTGCCTAACATCTATACTATGGTCACACCAAGAGATGCCGTTGCCTTTGTAATTATTCACCCACGAATATCGAAGCGGGAGACACAAGGATGATTTTAGTAGAGATGTAGTGTACACTTATAAAGTTAACGTAACATATTTTATAGCTACTATCACCAGTCTTACTAGTATTTGTGTGATTGTAGTTAGCAGTTGTCCTCAACTCTCTTTCATAAACATTATTTGGTGACGGAAAATCAAAGGAGCATTCAAAGTGCTGTAAAATATAGTAGCTGTAAAATATGTTATTTTTATAAAATTTTTAATGTGTTCACTACATCTCTGCTAAAATCATCCTTGTTTCCTCCGCTTCGATATTTGCGGGTGAATGATTACAAAGGCAATGGCATTTCTGGGTGTGACCATTATATATTCTGCCCAAGCGTGCTGTTAGGCACCGCCTGCACTGCATAGTTTCCACACAAACTTATTTGTATAAGCTTACGAAGGGGAAATCTTACCTTGTAATTCAAAGAGTGTTTTCGACATCAATGCTATGACGAAGGTTGTTACCCCTGTAATACACAAATATGAAATATTAATTGCAATATGAAAGGATGACTAAGTTCTGAGCCGCGACATGTTATTGCCAACAATATAGCATTTTGAAAAGTGTAGACTCAGATGAGCCTGTGCAGCCTCTTTTTAAGCCTAGAAACTCCAAATGGTGTTCGGTCAATAGCAAAATGACCTCATGACAGAAAATGTCACACGACACTGCCCCGGTACTCCTCTGGAACGTCCTTTCTAGAAAACGAAACGGACTATCCAAGTTGCACACGCTAGGTAGGCGCTTCTCTTTATCAATTGTCTCGACCTTTAACGCATGTATCAGCTAAACGAGTCATTAGTAAATGCAGAAAACATGAAGTTATGTGGCGAAAATTATAGTCGAATCGCGACATGTGATTTCTAACAATGTGGTATTTTGACAACTGTAGACTCAGACGAGTGCCTGTGCAACCTCTTTTTAAGCTTAGAAACTCCAAATGATGTTCGGTCAGTGGCTTTAATAGTCATTTAATATTCAAGCGACCAGCAAAGGCTCTGACCAGACTGGTCTGAGCCTTTGCTGGTCGCATATTTAATACCACGTTGTTGGAAATTCCATGATTTACCCCACCCCCTGAATATAATGTATCCAAATTCAAACAGAAATGAATTATTCCCCATTCCTTAATTTATCAAGTAAAACAGCATATTTATAATCATATTTAAACATTATTCTTAAAGTATGTTTGTCATGTTTTACATTTGTCACAAATCAAAGAAAGAACATACCACATGAAATGACAATTCAGGTTTGCGTGTAGTGTTCATTCTCTACTGCAATATATTGTATCTGTGACTTATGCTTAATTCTTTTATATGGACATGACGATAGCCTTAATACCATAAAATGAAATTCAGCAAACAGCCAGTATGCGTTTAACCATTATACAACAAGATATTACAGTTATATACGTTACTTATTTCAAATGTATTACTATTTAGTGCAGTAATATCTTTAGATTATGGGCTACCAAACGACCTCCACAAAATGAGGTTTGTAGACAGTAAATTTCTAAAACCAAATTGTATTAGCCACATAATGAAGTGCCTTAGCTTTTCAGCGGATAAGGCGTTACCCTGCAATAGCCAAATTTACTACGTAACCCTAAAATAATAGCAATTTCTATAGTGTAAATATCCAATTATTTCTTATTCTTACGTATCAATATTAACTTTTATTTGAAAGAAAATTACTAGCAATATGATTTTAAACTAATTTTGGCGCCTGTTATTACAGTTATATAATGTTACTCTCTGCTAAATGCAATATTTAATGCAATGACAGCACTAAGTCACCTATTGTGTAAGACACCAAAATACATGCAATTATAGCTTGTCAGCTATTGACTACAATAACTATATTGATAGCTCATTTTGGGAAAAACTTACACTTAATTCCTAAAATTACCTTTTTTTATTTACAATATTGGTTGAAATGGTGAAATGAAACATTAAAGCAAACGTTAATCCTTGCCATAGCAAAAAAAACTGTTTTAATCGTAACGGTTTTTGTCCCACATATGGCAAACACCATGCCTGTTCAAATGGTTAAAACCGCTCTATATTCAATCATTATCCAGTTTGATGAAGAAACAATACAACTGATGTGAGTAACATATACAACAAAAGTATTAAACCCATTTTAGACTAGCGTTATTTTTGTGGGACATAGACAAATAGTACAGGCCAAGATCATACGCCACAGACTGTAATGTCTGATTAGGTTTTCTACTGTTTGCTTACAGGATGTTCTATTAAAATTTGAATAAGAATAAAAAAAAACACCCAACAACCCTGAAGACGAAAATGGACTGGTCCATTTGATAAAAGTAGGAAGGTGACGTATCATACGCTTTATCTGGTTCTGCAATGTTATAGAGCATTGAAACAGGATTGTTTCCAAGGTTCTTTATAGGTCAAAAATAGTAAGTGAGTATGATCAAGAAATACTACAATCACCGCATACAACCCCGTGGCACCGCGAGGAAGAACCGCTCAACCATCACGAGACACCAGGAAGACAAATTAAGCAAAGCAACCAGCTCTCTCTTCCCCATCAAGATGATTGCAATACTAGAATGGACATAAAGTAATGTACAACAAAACATAGAACAATTATAGACTCCCACAATGGGAGTAACAATAAACAAAAAGTCAACAACAACAGAACCACTGCCTTAGAACGGACAGCAGCCTAAGCCACCGGGAGGCTTAAATGCGTTTTACTGGTACCAAATCTTCAAGGCTTATCACTTAGAAGAACTCTCTTGCATTGTAAAGATTATATTGTAGCTGTTGCAAAATGAATGGACTCAAATACTTTAATGGAAGTTTTGTTTTGTATTATTTCTATCAATTCTGCTTAGTCTAAACGTGGAATTTGTTCATATAAAATCATTACAATATTCAGCATGTCAAATGAGGACATAATCATTGATGCAAGAATGGCATCCCATTAATCCTTTTTATGTTCCAAATCAAACTAAATTGATGATAAATAGTAACGTAAATAAAGTATCAAATTAGCATATTTGATTTTAGTCCAGCAATGAAGTCTCATGCGAGCCTGTAAAACTATGTCATTAGACAAATCAGAGCATTTGCTGCTTGTATATGTAAATGCAGACAAACACTAGCTCCGCTGCATCAGCATGGGGGATTAAATGGTTCACTTGCCCATGTGAAGTAGGTACCAAAATCACATATTGTGGTTCAAATCTTCAATTGACCATGTATAAATACATAAGAGAGGTCAGCAATTGTTATGATTTTAAAAAGAAATATTGAATTCTTTTGTCTGAAGATCTTTTTTACCTTTACAAACAGTGTCGACCCTGATGAAATGCAGCATTATGCTGCATTTCATCTGGGTCTTCACTGTTTGTAAAAGTACTCGTTTAAGGGTTTCCCCGAATACAAAGGGTTAATTACAAATAAATGATTTTTACTTGAACAACTGAAGTTTCGAAATGAAACTTCCTAGTTACTGACGAATGTCTAAATGTTAACCCCTTAGCAAACAAACAACATTATTCATGAGCGCCACTTTCTAATAACATGTCAAAAGCTTAGTCAGATACGAAGCATTTATGACCAAAGCATCATGCGGAATGGAAAAGTTTACTTTTTTACGGCATGTCTTGACCTGTATGTCAAAACATGCATATAAACACTACTTAAGAAATACCAAATGTCTACTTCATATATGTCCCCCAGTCAAAATAGATGCGGCATCACTAGGGAGGGGGTACTTTAATTTTTTCTTCACACGTAGGCTCCGGCCCAGCATCTACCGTTCACCCCCAAAAGATCTCAGAAATTTCAAGCACCTCAGAAAAATATTGAAATTTGGCAACCGAAAAATATCCCCCATTCGGTACCTTGACCTTAAGTAAAGACGGTCACCCTTAAATGCATAGAAATGACCCCTAAATATAATCCAATTTGTGGTGAACCCCAAAAAATCCACAAAATCTTCCCGCCCAAACTTTTTTTTCATTTTTTCTAAAAACCCCAAAAATATTGAAAATTTGAACCCAAAAAAAATGACCCGAGCCTACGTATGTATGAAAATAGAAGCTGGCATCTGCTTAGTTCTGTTACGCGTTATTTCTAAATAGAAATAAATATCTCCCAAGAGCCTCAAGCTCACGAAACTGAGAGCTAATATATTTTCCTTTCCCTTTTTAATGGTATTGTTGTTGTTCGTTATAATATATTTGTATTGATACTCTCAGCTTATATGTCTACATGTATGTTGTGGTGATATACGTTAGTTGTCTTCTTCCCTGGATACCTGCTTGCTTCTGAAAACAAAATGGCTTATAAGAGATTCCCTATGAGCCTGAATCCAGATTCCTACAGTGCGCTCAGGGTGCGTGTTCGATTCAGGCGTGGTCTATTCATTGTCGCAAACAGGAAGCACGCTAACACGCACTAACCTGTCGCCTTTCGCTCAGTGCACACATGGGATTGAACCGCAATTTTTACTAAAAATATATTATGCGATCACTGCTTGCGTGACAGATGGCTTTACGTCGAGAAAATATTGACTAAAAGATAAATGGTAAACTGTCAAAAATTTGACTTTATGCTATTTTTATTAATAAATTATGTCACTACAGGAGCGCGAGAATTGAACGGGACTAGCCAAATTTCACTAGTTACCCATAATGCAAAGGGCGAAATGCGAGAGGTCGAGATGGGGTATCGTCAGGTCTCGCGAGAATGGTGGTCTATTAGCAAGTAGCGGGAATAAAATCTTGCCACGAGTAGGGTGTTAACTCCCTAGCAGCAGTGATTTTACTGTTCGTTCACAAACTCAAGCTACTTGCCGTTTTGCACCATCGCGCCAGCAATGCTGATAGGACTTTACTGGATACCGGCTTGCTTCTGAAAACGAAAAGGTCATTTGGAGACCTGACCACTGAGCTGGATATCGGCTTGCTTCTAAAAACTAAAAGGCCAATTAGAGGCCTTACCACTGAGCTAGAATCCACATGAAACATGGAGCCTTCGGGTATTCTCGGCTAAGTGTATAATTAGAAGATGTAGTTAGGTCAGTTTCAATATACCCCATAGGCATTATTTCATTATTCGTTTATTAGACTTCGATTAGAGAATACGGTTGCATGACCTATACATACTGCTAAAATGTCTGCTTGGGGAGTGGGGGGGGGGTCACTCTACTACTATTCAGTGTGTTCATGAGCACAGAGTCTTATTGGAATATGCATATTTATTATGTTTTTTTTTAATTCCAATGGATCTACTTTTCATAACTGAGTACATACAAATAGTTAACTAAAACAAAAAAAATATTTGAGTTTGAAATGCATGAAACACAGAGAAAGAGTGGTTTCATCAAATGCAATATTAAAACTCTAAAAATATTCTTCTTTAGTAACTATAATACGCTGTGCGATGTTTCTAGCTAACCTTGTGAACAATAAAAGTATTGTACATTCTTTTTGTGCTAGCTAGACTATGTTACGTCACTTGATATTAATCAGACTTGTTTATTCAGTGCGCTTATCAAGTGTTTTATCTACCAAAAGGATTATGTAATACAGGTTTTGCAAGCGATGTTAATAATTTTGAAATGTTTTGGTCAATAAACCACCGTATTTAAAGAGAAATATAAAATCGTAATTTTATAATCGTTAGTTTTAAAAGGATAAAATTGTAAGTACATCTCATATGGCAGAAACCGAGCGAAAACTTATATTATAGCGATACATGTATACCGTATTTGTAGATATAGCAGACGACTCATTCTTTATTTTTGATATTTACTTGATACTCGCTTTCTTTAAGATTAATCTATTTCTCATTCTTTGACAAACGCAACTCAGATGAAAGCTTATAAGATAAAATAAATATAAAAAGTCTCAAATCAGCCCCATGCAAAATGTTTGTTAGTCCCATGAGAGTAGCCTAACCACATTTTTAAGTACAGTGGGTCACTTTAGATACGCACCACTTTTTAAGGGCCCACATTTTTCACAAAAATGCTGGAATCGAACATTCTCTATGATAATTTACTTATTGACATTTTATCTGTTTGATGACATCAAAACAAAATATCGGAATCACTCATGTGAATCATTCTGCTACACCAAAGGCAATTTTGACAAAAGTGCACGACTGCACGTGCAATCTGAACGTCTATATTTTCTATTTGCGTGTTGCGGTAGGCAGTATCCATGGTGATCGTTGTGACAGAAAAACACCAAAAACAATTATTTCATTCAAGTAAACCTCCGTTTATTGGTCGTTTATATCAGTGACACTGTTACTGTTTGGAGAAATGCTCGTTTTGACGTCATATTAACGTCAGTTACAATAATCAAACGGATTTTCCTTCGTAAATTGTCTTGTGATGAGTCACTTGTTGATATAGATGTATCAAAACACTAAAGCATCTTATCATTGACACGTCTTATAGCCTTGGTAGTAGTGACGTCATCACTAAGGTCAACACCATGACGCCAATAAATCCATTATTTTTTACGAAAATAAATGGCGGATACATGGTTGTTTAAAGTGAAATTATAAAGAAGTGTTTTGATAACTGGTTTACTAAGAATCATACGAAATTTTATCTAACTTTAAAAAAAGTACTAAAAATACCTATTTTCAAATCTTGGCCAGCTGGGAACCAAACTAGTAAAACGTTAAAAAAATAAAGTAAACAAACACAGTCCAGTCTTAGATATTGCCAATAATAAATCGGGCATAGCAGAAATTCGACCCTGAAAAAGTGCAATGTGATCTGTGTTTCATTCGAAATAATGCAATGTGAAATGATGTTTTGAGGGTAGAGCCCTTCAAGATTCATTTTCTCATTTGTTTCTGATCTGATCACAATAAAATTTCAATGGCCAATGCAACTATAGATGCGCTTTACGCTGGTAGTCTCAGATTAAAAATATCCTGTTTCTTTTTTGAATAATTTTACATTTTATAAGTGGTGCGTAACTAAAGTGGCTCTCTGTAGTTAAATGCTTTCACTAAAGTGTCTAGAAAAATCCTAGTTTAAGCTGTTGGAAAAAATAAGCCCCTACTCCCAAAAGAAAACAGAATGGTATGTCTCTAAACTTCCAAGCCTACTCTACCTGGTACAGCAACAACATTTTAAGGATGGTCTCATATTTTTAGCCATATATAAAGCATTTCATTGAAATTAATTATATGTCATGCATTCCATGGCTTATATATGTCATGTATTCTATGGCAAAGACGGGTCTTTACATGTATAAGACAAAATATTAAGTGATCATTAAGTCATGTGCTCTAATATAGCTTCATAGTTTTTAATCCTACGGCAAGATAAATAAATTTTAGGGAGAATTCGCTTATATTTTTGGGGATTTGGGGAGAAGCTGAACTATTTTTTGGGGATTTGGGGAGCGAAGGCAAATATTTTTAGGGAGAAGAGGAAATTATTTGCAGGGAGACGGGGAGATCAATGCATTATTTTCAGGCATCAAGGGAGCACAGACCCCCCCCCCCCTGTGGGCCTCAACCATAGTTTGATTCGAACATCGATAGTCGCTACTATAGTGACGTCACGAACATACGAAAGATCAACGGTGGGTTGGAGTACCGTTACTCTAGTAGATAGTCTTGTTCCCTGCTCCTTACCTATCTAGCAGAATGGTTCCTAGATCTGTCAGTAGCCTCAAAATGATTGTGTTGTTTTTTGTTGTTGTTTTTTTGTTTGTTTGTTGTTGTTTTTTTTGTTTTGTTTTTCAAAATAAATCCTTGTTGTACTCTGTTTGCGGTCCCACTTATTCGTAATTATTAATTAGAGTAGGCTATGCAGTTTATACACACCCTTTTCTGAAAGGGGGCATACAGGACTATTCACTTCGGCCATATTTGTTTACTTGCCAACCAACAAAAGCTTCCGGATGCAAACGTGTGTGCGCATCTATTTCGTCAGAGCTTTAGTAGGAACTATAATTCGATTCTCTATATTTGGGAACATTGATAGACGCGGGGTACCAGACTTATCACAGAGATTCACAGGACAGGATTCCCCTATCTTGAGTTTCTGTCATATCATTAAGAATAGTTTAAGTACAAAGCATTTTTGTTTGTCGATTTCGCGTTACAGTATAACAGGAGAACTGACCACATGGTTACAAAGCATTTTATCAGTGAACCAAATGACTGAAATTTAAGCAAAATAATTAAATAAAATATATGAATATTTTCTTATCCATCAGTTTTAACGTGTGTTTTGGGGCTTAACCCTTTGTTGACCAGGAACCCCTACACGGGTACCTTGGCAAAAAGTGAAGACCCAGATAAAATGCCACATTATGCGGCATTTCATCAGGTTATCCTCTATTTGCTTAGACGAAACTAATCTTCAGAGAAAGAAATATATAATATATTTGGGAAATTACAACCTGTGACCCCTATATATACTGACAAATGTGTATCACCTGAAAACAATACTGTTGACCTCAACTCAATATTGATTGACCTACTATCAGTACAGAAATCCTTGCAGTGTAGTTATTCGCTCACCTGAGCCGAAGACTCATGGGTAAGCTAATAGTAAACTAACGGCTCCGGCCGACCGTCCGTCAACATTTTCAAACATATTCTCTCTGAAAACCACTTGGTCAGTTTAACTCAAATTTCATATGGAGACGCCTTAGCATGTTTTCAAATGGTCCTGGTCACATGGCCCAGATAACCGCTACGCCCATAAATGGTAAAAAATCTTTAAACTCTACTTCTCCAGAGCCAGAAAGCCTATGACCTTGTGACTTAGTATGTGGGCCAGCCAAGATTGTTTAAATGATGATGACCTACTTAACGTGAATAATAAATGCTTTTAAATGTTTTTCAAGAACTGATGACGCCACAGTCTTTAATCTCATTCGATATGTTTAACTTAAGGAGACAAAGCCTAAATAAGTTCCAAAGGCCAAGAGTGACCTATCAGCCAAGGTCGCTTATATTGGAGTCCCATCAATATATTTAGACATAGATTTCTCAGAAACCACTAGGCCAAATTGGAAACTCAAATTTCCATGTGAAGACTCTTTATGATAAGTTAGCCAAAATGTATACAAATTGTTCTGGTCGCATGACCAAGATGGCCGCTACTTCAATATATGGTAAATCCCCTTTTAAAATCTTCTCCTCAACCAGAAAACCGGCATTTGACCAGAACCAGCATTAGAGATGTTTGGTCTACCAAGTTTGCTCAAATGATGATCCTAGATTGACCTTGACTTACTTAACGTCAAGGTCAAATTTTCGTCTTGATTCATTTAAATGGGAAAACATTTTGAATTTTGTTTGTTTGTGTGTTTGTTTGTTTGTTTTTCAAACTGTTGAGGCCAATGTCATTATTCTCACTTGATATGTTCAACTTAATGAGAAAAATGGCTATCAATGAGGTACATCGTGAGTTTTTAGCCAAGGTCAAATTATAACTTTCTTAAACCACTAGGCCAATTGAACTCAAATTTCAAATAAAGACTCCTTACGATACGCTTATCAAAATGTATACAAATGGGTCCTCTTACATGACCATAATGCCCACCATGCCTATATATGGTAAAACCCTTAAAATGTTCTACTCTGGAACAAAACGGTCATTTTTCTTGGGCATTGATATATATGTAACATTCGGGACTGAGTCCTACAAAGTTTGTTCAAATGATTAATCTATAGCTTGACATTGACCTACTTTATGATGATAATACCATTTGTTTTCTACTGCATTTTAATGGCAATAATCTGGAAAATTTTATTTTCAAGTAATGTTGAAACAAAGTCATTATGGTTATCCTAATGAGACAATGACTGCAAACAATTACCTAAAGTCAAGCTTGCTCTTTGACCTTTTGACGAAGGTCACTCATATGAGACTGCCACCAATATATTAAAGTTTATTTTTCTCAGTAACGACAAGGCCGATCGAAATCAAACATTCCCTGTGGAGCATCCATTAGATAAGACTTTGCAGTCAAAGTCACATGACAAAAATGGCTGTCATGCCAATGTAAGGTAACAACTCCTTAAGCTTTTTTTTCTGGAACCAGTGGGTCAATGACCCCGTGTCCATGCAAGATAGTCAAATATGTTACGTACATTGTGCGTAAGATAAAAAGCAGTTGTATATCAGAAATTTAGGCCGACAAGGTCATGATTGACCTTTGACATTTCAGCCAAGGCAGGTCTTATTGAATTGCAAACAATATTTTCAGAAATCAAGGGGCGATCTGAAGTCGAATTCAATATGGAGTATGCTCTGGATTAGACAGCCTTAATATGGCTATATTGTCCATTTCACATAATCAAAATGCCTTCCATAATTGAGCCGTGGCATGTGATTTCCAACAATGTGGCATTTTTTACATGTGTAGACTCAGACTAGCCTGTGCAGCCGCCTTTTAAGCTTAGGCACTCAAAATGCTGTTTGGTCAGTAGCTAAACATTCATAAAATATTTAAACGACTTGCAAATGCGCGTATGCGCAGACTGGTCTGACACTTTGCTGGTCGCACATACCATATTGTTGGAAAACTCATGTCGCAGCTCATATCATGTTAGGTAAAAACTATTCAAAATTCTTGCTCTCGGAAACTAATGGACCAATCACCTTTGGTCTTTATATGTCTCATGAGGGATATAGGCTTTTCAAAGTTCATTTAAATGATGGTCTTGGGTTGATCTTGACTTTTTAAAACCTTATATTGACCCTCAAAGCGCCAATCACGACTGCAGCAGACGACAATTTTTTTACATCTTTCATAATTTTCGAATGAAATAAGGAATGATATTTCATGAGAATTGTCTGCCAGCAGACGAATCTAATGAAATATCATGCCTTATTTGTTATTTTTGAAAAAGCGGCAAAATTTGAAATTGTCAGCTGCTGCAAATTATAGATGGCGCTTTAAGGGTCAAGGTCATCTACATTCTTGTGACTCAGTGCCAGGTGAGCGCTTCAGGGCCTAAGGTCCTCTTGTTATAGGATACAGACAAACTGAAGACACAGATCAGAAGCCGCACCAGGTGGCTTCTAATCAGGGTCTGTACTGTTTGCGCAAAGAATTTTCTATTCAAAATCAATTAAAAAAATGCAAAATATCACCCAGCAACCTTTAACCTTTGGACTCTTCCAGTTAACATGGTCGGCTAAAATAGCTTAGTCTAGTTTGTCTATATAGGTAAACAGGTACGAAGAGCATTTCCTGATCCCAAACGGGGACAGGTTTCTTTAATGCTAAATTCCTTTGTACTTGCCCAAATTGTTCAGTAGAAAATGCAGACCTCTAGATAAGAGTACCTAACCAAACCATTTTTAGCCGCCACATGAGATTTCCAACAATGTGGTTTGTGCGACCAGCAGAGCCTCATATCAGCCTGCACATACGCGCAGTCTTATCAGAGCCTTTGCAAGTCGCTTAAATGTTCTATGACTGTTAAGCGTTTGACTGGAAAGCATTTGGAGTTTCTTAGCTTAAACTGAGGCTACACAGGTTCATCTGAGTCTACACTTGTCAAAATACCACATTGTTTGGAAAGCACGTTTCACGGTTCAATTATGTTGTGGGTACTTAAAAGAACCGTCTCTAAACATATGATAAATAAAAACAGTAAACCCTGTGCAGAATGGCCCTCTAAAAAAGACCAAATATTGGTTTTCAAAACCGATTATCGCTTAATGCAGGTCAAAAGTATTGCAGAATGTCATTTTGTTGTTTTGTCTTTTTGAGAGGTCGTTTTAGACAGGTTTTACTGTAATACAGTAACATTTTTACGCTAAATTTTCCGCTTATCCGGATCTATGAGTATGTTATTTTTTCAGATGGGTTCTTATAAAGAAGCAGTATGCCTAGTATGTTTCCTTGGTTTGGTGACTATGTCATATGGTTCAAGAATAGTTAGTTCCAGAAAAGGGCGTAAGTTGGCTGTCTTTACTCTTATTATGCTGTTGAAAGGTGGATGTAGAAAAGTTCCGATGACCTGAATAGATGATTAAGAACACTATAACTTCAATCCTGTTTATTTTCCTACGTCCGATGTCAAAGGCAAAGTTGATTTGTGTGACAGAAAAACATGATGAAACATATATACTAAGAGTGTAGCATTTCCAAGAAAATGACTTTATTGTATAATATCAACATAACTTCAAGAGAATGCGTTTATGCAATTTCTCATGAAGTTCTCATAGATATTACTACTCTAAATGCATAGGGCATTAGTCTAACCTTGCAGTTACTGTTATCACAATTATAATAACAGAATGGGGATAGAAGCAATTATAATTTAAATAAGATGGCAGTTGCAGATATAAGTGTATCACTTATCTGCTGCGGACGTTAAACGAATATTGCAGTTGCAGATATAAGTATACTATCACTTATCTGCTGCAGACGTTAAACGAACATTACAGTTGCAGATATTAGCATATTATCACTTACCTGCTATAGACGTTAAACGAAAGTTGCAGTTGCAGACAAAAGCAAGTTAATTTTCGCTATATATGGGGAATAATCGCTTAGCTTATGAGAACTTGGTTACTTGGGGAATTTCTCGCTTAGCATATGCGACAACGCCTTTTAGTCAGGGAAAAAAATCCGAAAAGTTAACAAGTACAGGCATTTTGTGAAGAAAAGGGTTTGACACCTTGGTTAGTGGTAATTTGGTACGCTGAATCCAAAAATCAATGTTGGCAAGCTGAGAAATGACGTCTTAATGACCTAATTTGCATATTTTCAAAATGGCCGCCAAAAATAATGGAATTTGACATATGACTCAAATATTTTATTTTTTGACAATGTTTTTGTATCCAAAATCATTTGTACTATGTCCTAAGATCGTTTTACAATTAGAGTACATGGTTTAGGCGGCAATATACATACTTATTCCATGATATTACCGTATTCATGGTAATAAATGTCCGTTAAGTCTATAAAATCATATATACAGTAAACGTGCCTTATTCAGTATCCTGCTATTTAAATGTTAGTTTTATTCATAGCACGATTTTTGGACTGTTTACCAGCTTTTCAAGTAATCTAAGAGAAAAAACTTTGATAATCAACAAGATGTCTTGTTTTAAATAAATATGTCATAATGTACATGCCAAAATATATGGTACATTTTGTATCTATAACAAGTAACAGCATGCACATTCCTTAGTACCATAGGGTCTAATAAGATCAACCTTGCACCATCAGGAAATCTTCTAATGTGTGTCAAATTGTTTTGGGTGACCACCTTAATGGGGAAAACTATTGCCCTAAATAATAAACCCATTCGAGCTATGTGAAATCGCATGTTTTCCATGGCAACGCATAATGCGCTTCTAAAGAATGAGGATGCCCCTAAAAAGTACTCATATCTCAGCAGCAACTCATCAGAAACTTTTAAACTTGGTACCAACTGAATGTAATGACATAATGCTTTTACCCAATGTTCAGATATGCAAATGATCAAATTTGCATATTCATGAAAATTAATTAAAACATTAGAAATTAGAGAAAAATTGTAATAATTAAAGGGGTATACATGCAAATTTATCTACATCTCAGCTGCTTATTTTCCTTTACTACCAGCCTTGGTACCAATTTAATGCTAATAATAGCATGTTTACTTAATGGTCCAATATACAAATTATCTTTAAATTGTATTCATGAATATTAATTACATATTAGAAATGAAAATAAATTAGAGAACAATTTAGAGAATGTACATACAAAATTACTCATATCTCAGCTGCTGTTTATCCTAAATTTCATACTCACATACTTTCTAAACTTGTTCCCAAATTAAAGTTCAGAAAAAGTTCTCTAATAGTGTTTTGATGTGCAAATTATTTAATTTGTTTATTAATGATTTTTTTTAGATACATCCTTATAGATTCGTTTTCAAATTTTCTTTAGGTTTCTATTAGTCGGGGAACCAAGGTAGAAAAAATGCTAACCCTTGCACCCAAAAGGTATACAGCTGGACTTTGTATGGTTGCAAAGGTAATTCTATGGTGTATCTGAAACCACTGTATAGCAGACTCGATCGACTTGCATAACGCCAGAGCAGTCATCTTTCTACGGAAGCCCAGCAAGAACATGTCAAAATATAATTTTTCAAAAAGTTCATGATTAAAAAATATTGAGTTTATATAATAATACAACATCGGCGTAGAACTCAGAAGCAGTTGTGGTCATATAAGAATACTGCTTATTGATTTTTAAAGCATGTAGATTAGGGCACCCCCATTTTGAAATTAAATGTATAGATTTCTTTGCTTCTGATCTCATTAAAACTGCATTTATTGCCCAAAAATGTATTTGATAATTATTTATATATCGCTTGGAAGCATATCTTGTAAAAAAATGTGTGCATACTTATTCACTTTTTTCCTCCCACTGAAGTAGTCTGAATTGCATATTTTTTGCATAAATAAATAAATTTTAAATTGAATGTGTTTAAACACTGCATACAGTTAGACAGACGTTTGGGACATAATTTAAGGCATTTTATTTTATTTTCTATGGCAAACTAGAAAAGGTAGCTAAAAAGTAAAAATATGAAACCACGATAATTTGATACTTACTTTTTTAGTCCATACCAGCTGGTGCGTAGTTAAATACTATGGGCAACTGAAGGGCAGTTTAACACATAAATGAACTTTATCAATGTTTAAAGGATGTTTATCATCCATATTTACAACAGCTTTGAAACAGAGGGTCATTGTAGGGACCAAGGGGATTTTTATCTACTGAAAACAATAATTCGTTTTACAGTGGTAAAATAATTATAAAAAACTCGTATAACTATTATCATATCACCATGAAAAACCTGTCTGTCCCCGTCTGAGATGAAGAAATGTAACCAAATATTTTTGTAAAGAAAAAAAGTATCCCAAAAATGATCATTTTGGTGAGTTTTAAGCCAGCTAATTTAAGTTCAAACCCTTATACCTTAATATACAGTTCAAGACATGATACAAGTTTTTGAATCTTTGTTTTGTTAGCGTAATAGATGAAACATCAATTTTAATTCAACATTAAATTCGCATTTAGCTAACGACCGTTTTTACATAGGCAGGATTTTTCTGGGTATCGAAATTTGGGCGGGGAGTGGGTTCAGGTACATATGGTTAAGTCAATCATCATAATGCCAGTCTGTACAGCTCAGATATAAGTGCAAAAGCTTAGCATAAAAGGCAAAGCGATTTTTCTAAGCCTGGTTTGATAACAACGTGAATAAATTGAATTTTAGCCTTTTGTTAAAATCATGATACAGTTTTCATAGCAGGGGCGGATCCAGGATTTCTAGAAAGGGAGTTCATATGTATAAAGGTGTGGGGGTTCGTTTTGCTGATTTTATCTATAAAAATATTACACAGGCTCGTCTGAGTCTATTCATGTCAAATGCCATATGATTTGAAATCTCATGTGTTGATATCTAATACCAACCTTCGTCATAAAATGGACGTTGCAAACACCTAGTATGGCGCCATCTTTGATTTACAGGGTAAGTTTTCCCTTCGTAAAATTATACAAATAAGTATCCGTCAAAACTAAACAGTGCAGGCGGTGCCTTACATCACACTTGAACCGAATATACTATGGTTACACCCAGAGATGCCGTTGCCTTTGTAATTATTCACCCATAAATGTCGAAGCGGAGTATGATTTTAGCATGTAGTGTACACTTATAAACGTAACATATTTTACATATACTATCACCAGTCTTACTAGTATTTGTGTGATTGTAGTTAGCAGTTGTTCCCAACTCTCTTTCATAAATATTATTTGGTGACGGAAAATCAAAGGAGCATTCATGGTGGTGTAAAATATAGTAGCTGTAAAATATGTTATTTTTTATAAATGTGTACACTACATCTCTGCTTAAATCATGCTTAAATCATCCTTGTTTCCTCCGCTTCGATATTTGTGGGTGAATGATTACAAAGGCAATGGCATTTCTGGGTGTGACCATTATATATTCTGCCCAAAATGGCTTATAAGAGATATTCCCTATGAGCCTGAATCAAGATTCTTACAGGGCGCTCAGGGTGCGTGTTCGATTCAGGCGTGGTCTATTCATTGTCACAAACAGGCAGCACGCTAGCACGCACTAACCTGTCGCCTTTCGCTCAGTGCACACTGGGATTGAACCGCCATTTTTATTAAAAAATATATTATGCAATCACTGCTTGCATGACCCAGGGCTTTACATCGAGAAAATATTGACTAAAAGATATATGGTAAACTGTAAAAAATTTGAATTTATGCTATTTTTAACAATAAATTATGTCACTACAGGAGCGCGAGAATTGAACGGGACTAGCCAAAGTTCGCTAGTTACCCATAATGGAAAGGGTGAAATGCGAGAGATCGAGATGAGGTATCGTCAGGTCTCGCGAGAATGGTGGTCTATAAGCAAGTAGCGGGAATAAAATCTTGCCACGAGTTGGGTGTTAACTCCCTAGCAGCAGTGATTTTACTGTTCGTTCACAAACTCAAGCTACTTGCCGTTTTGCACCATCGCGCCAGCAATGCTGATAAGACTTTACTGGATACCGGCTTGCTTCTGAAAACGAAAAGGTCATTTCGAGACCTGACCACTGAGCTGGATATTGGCTGGCTTCTAAAAAACTAAAAGGCCAATTAGAGGCCTTACCACTGAGCTAGAATCCACATGAAACATGGAGCCTTCGGGTATTCTCGGCTAAGTGTGAAATTAGAAGATGTAGATGGGTCAGTTTCAATATACCCCATAGGCATTATTTCATTATTCGTTTATAAGACTTCGGTTAGAGAAAACGGTTGCATGACCTATACATACTGCTAAAATGTCTCTTTGGGGAGTGGGGGGTCACTCTACCACTTATCAGTGTGTTCATGAGCAGAGTCTTATTGGAAAATGCATATTTATTATGTTTTATTTAATTCCAATGGATCTACTTTTCAGAACTGAGTACATACAAATAGTTAACTAAACCAAAAAAATATTTGAGTTTGAAATGCATGAAACACAGAAAAAAGTGGTTTCAGCAAATGTAATATTAAAACACTATAAAAATGTTCTTCTTTAGTAACTATAATACGCTATGCGATGTTTCTAGCTAATCTTGTGAACTAAAGAGTATTGTACATTCTTTTTGTACTAGACTGTGATACGTCACTTGATATCTTATCAGACTTGTTTATTTAGTGGGCTTATCGAGTGTAGGTTTTGCAAGCGATGTTCATAATTTTGAAATGTTTTGGTCAATAAACCAACGTATTTAAAGAGAGATATAAAATCGTAATTTCATAATCGTTAGTTTTAAAAGGATAAAATTGTAAGTACATCTCATATGGCAGAAACCGAGCGACAACTTATATTATAGCGATACATGCATACCGTATTTGTAGTTATAGCAGACGACTCATTCTTTATTTTTGATATTTACTTGATACTCGCTTTCTTTAAGATTAATCTATTTTTCATTCTTTGACAAACGCAATTCAGATGAAAGCTTATAAGATAAACTAAATATAAAAAGTCTCAAATCAGCCCCATGCAAAATGTTTGTTAGTCCCATGAGAGTAACCTAACCACATTTTTAAGTACAGTGCGCCACTTTAGATACGCACCACTTTTTAAGGGCCCACATTTTTTCACAAAAATGCTGGAATCGAACATTCTCTATGATAATTTACTTATTGACATTTTATCTGTTTGATGACATCGAAAAAAAAAATATCGGAATCACTCATGTGAATCATTCTGCTACCCCAAATGCAATTTTGACAAAAGCGCATGACTGCACGTGCAATCTGAACGTCTATATTTTCTATTTGCGTTTTGCGGTAGGCAGTATCCATGGTGATCGTTGTGACAGAAAAACACCAAAAACAATTATTTCATTCAAGTAAACCTCCGTTTTTTGGTCGTTGTTATCAGTAACACTGTTACTGTTAGTGTTACTGTTTGAAGAAATGCTCGTTTTGACGTCATATTAACGTCAGTTACAATAATCAAACAGATTTTCCTTCGCAAATTGTCTTGTGATGAGTCACTTGTTGATATAGATGTATCAAAACACTAAAACAACTTATCATTGACACGTCTTATAGCCTTGGTAGTAGTGACGTCATCACTAACGTCAACACCATAACGCCAATAAATCCATTATTTTTTACGAAAATAAATGGCGGGTACATGGTTGTTTAAAGTTAAATTATACAAGAAGTGTTTTGATAACTGGTTTACTAAGAATCATACGAAATTTTATCTAACTTTAAAAAAAGTACTAAAATTACCGATTTTCAAACCTTGGCCAGCTGGGAACGAAACTAGTAAAACGTTAAAAGAAATAAAGTTAACAAACACATTCCAGTCTTAGATATTGCCAAGAATAAATCGGATCTTATCTCTGGCATAGCCAAAATTCGATCCTGAAAAAAGTGCAATGTGATCTGAGTTTCATTCGAAATAATGCAATGTGAAATGGTGTTTGAGGGTAGTGTCCTTCAAGATCCATTTTCTCATTTGTTTCTGATCTGATCACAATAAAATTTCAATGGCCAATGCAACTATAGATGCGCTTTACGCTGGTAGTCTCAGATTACAAATATACTATTTCTTTTTTGAATAATTTTACATTTTGTAAGTGAGGCTAACTGTAGTTAAATGCTTTCTATAAAGTGTCTAGAAAAATCTTGTTTAAGCTGTTGGAAAAAATCAGCCCCTGCTCCCAAAAGAAAACAGAATGGCATGTCTCTAAACTTCCAAGCCTACTCTACCTGGTACAGCAACAACATTTTAAGGATGGTCTCATACTTTTAGCCATATATAATGTATTTCATTGACATACATTCCATGGCTTTTATATGTCATGTATTCCATGGCAAAGACGGGTCTTTACTTGTATAAGACAAAATATTAAGTGATCATTAAGTCATGTGCTCTAATATAGCTTCATAGTTTTTCATAGTTTAATCCTACGGAAAGATAAATACATTTTAGGGAGAATTCGCTTATATTTTTGGGGATTTGGGGAGAAGCTGAACTATTTTTTTGGGATTTGGGGAGCGAAGGTAAATACTTTTAGGGAGACGAGGAAATTATTTGCAGGTAGACGCAGAGATCAATGGATTATTTTCAGGGATCAAGGGAGCACAGACCCCCCTACTACTATAGTGACGTCACGAACACACCAAAGATCAACGAAAGATTATGTATCTGAAGCCAAGAGACATCTCAATGATTCTGCTTTTTACAAGCCCTTGGATCATGACCCTACACTAGAATTTGCCAAACAAGTGTCAGACACCGTCAGAGAAATGCATGATCAGGGTCACCTAAGCGAAAAGAACATGGCATACCTCATAGTGGACCAACCCAAAGCAGGTCGATTCTATCTTCTTCCAAAAATTCATAAAGCTGGAAACCCAGGCCGCCCCATCGTCTCTGCCAATGGACATCTAAACTGAGAAAATATCAGAGTTTATGGATTTGCATCTACAGTCTCATGTCAAGACTTTACCATCATACCTTCAGGATACCACAGATTTCTTGAAGAAGCAGGAGGCTCTTGTACCCTTTCCATCTGATGCTTTGCTTGGTTCCATGGATGTTACATCCCTCTACACCAATATGCCTCACAGCGATGGTATATAGACATGCGAGGAATCTTGGGATGAAAGGGATATAAAAGACCCTCCTAAGAATATCCCATATAGTCTTGCACTGCGCCTCAGACGCATTTGCTATGACTCAAACACGTTTGAATTAAGAGCCAAAGAACTGACAAATCAGCTACACCGCCATGGTTATCTGAAGCAGGACATAGCTTCTGCCATTGACAAAGCCAGGCAAAGGAGCAGAGATGCTGTGCTGTCATACAGGCCAAAGTTTGCAGAGGTCGGCACAATACTCCCATTTCTGCTGACATATCATCTTGACCTACCCAAGGTCAGTGATATTTTTGACAAAAATTGGTCCATCATCGAGTCATCAGATGAGTTGAAGGATATTTGCCGGAGCAAGCCAGTCATGGCTTTCAGACGCCCCTAAAGCCTTTTTGATTTCCTGATATGAGCACGACTCAAACAAAACTCTGATGATGACAACCAAAATGGTGAATGTCGACCCTGTGGCAGAAAAAGATGTCAATGCTGCAATATGATAACCTCTGCTTGTGAAGTATCTTCTGGGGCCACTGTAAGACTGCGACAGAACACAGACTGCACAACAGAGAATGTTGTGTATCTGATCTTGTGCAGCAGTTGCAACAAACAGTACGTAGGAGAAACCAAAGGTCCATTGAACAAACGTATGAATGGCCATCGTGATGACTGGAGACACCGTAGGTTTGTAAGATCACCATCAGCAGAACATTTTTACTCTGCAGATCATGACTTCTTGAGTCATGCCTCTGTCTGCTGCCTTGAACACAACAAGGAGTGGTCAGATTCTATCAGGAAACTCCGTGAGAGCTACTGGATTCGGCCTCTGGACACTCTGTGTCCATTTGGCATCAACAAGGGTGACTGACTCTATCTGGTCATATGGTAGAACACCTGGTGAGCTGTGTTGTTGTGGACAATCTTTCAGGAGCCTAGACATGTTTTAGACTTCTGTTCTACACAAATTTTCATACAAGACATTTCTTGCCAGAAATGCTAATTTTGCACACTGTGTTGCCAGAATGAAAATTTTGTGCGCTGTGTTTAAATAAGAAATATTGTGCAGTCATATTGTGAAAATCCACGCATAAGACTGGGCCCTTTTTTGGGCGTGAATAATCACATAATTCGTGTATATAGTTATATTTTGTTAACAATCCACCTAATCTAATGTGTCTTGAAACTCTGATGAAGGCGAAAGCCAAAAGCGCTTAGTTTCAAAAAATTTTAGCACTGTTTTTTCATTGATATCCGTTTATATTTATTTCTCAAATCAATTAAGCATCCTTTACTGGATCGAGTGCCACAGGAAAGATATCTCGTTTGGTGTAATAGCCTATTTATCACTCTTTTTAGATTTTGCTTGCATCTTGTATCATATTGATCAGAAATACCTTTCCAACAACTGTCTCATCAAGACATGGATTTTTCCAAGATGAAACATGAATTTGTTACAAATACCCTCAAACAGGACAGATATGCACACCACTGCGAATTCCTCACACAATGTCTGAGCCATAAGGTAGTTCCCAAAGACGTGCATATAAATCTTAAGATAAATGCGCCTGGAAAACTCTCATCTAGTTTTCAAAACCGACTCTTGGGTATCCAAAAGAAAGCGTCTTTGACTCAATGCGACTTTTACTAAGTCGCAACCAGTCAATCATAAAACAAATTGACACTTCATTAAAAAAAACGCAGTGTTGAACTTGAAGACCAAACAAACTCAGACATTGCTGATGGTGTATTCGCAGAGGCTAACCAGCACAAAAGTAAGCTGTACAATCGCTTGCACGCTAAACGTTCAAAGAAACTGAAGGACTTGGGAATTCACAGGACTTCAGAATGTCAGGCTAGTCAATCTGTCGATGGCAAACTACCTAGAAATAGGCGTTTTAAACATACAACTAGGCAGACAGATGAGCAGGTGACAAACCTTGATTCTGTTGTGGTCAACTTTTCTAGCGCTAAACTTACAGAATCTGAGAAATCCCTGCTATGAGAAAGGAAAGCTTGTTGAAGACACCAAGGCCTTCACAAGGCGTATGAGGTTCAAGCCTCGTTTTGCTGACCATGGTGACTCTCACTCTCAGTAAAAGTACCCCGACTTCATCCCAAAGAGTGACTGGCAACCCCCAAACAAGGTCGTGATCTTGAGGCGTTTGTGAATCATGTAGAATCAGCAGTTAGATCACATTCCTCCCAAGCCAAAACATGACAATCTCAGCAAACCTGATCGCAGGGCGTTATACAACCTCCAAAAACGGGAGGATATTGTAATAAAGCCTGCAGACAAAGGATCAGCAGTTTTTGTCATGGACAGGGACCATTATGTCTCCGAAGCCAAGAGACAACTCAATGATTTTGCTTTTTACAAGCCCTTGGATCATGACCCTACACTAGAATTTGCCAAACAAGTGTCAGACACCGTCAGAGAAATGCACGATCACAGTCACATTAGCGAAAAGAACATGGCATACCTCATAGTGGACCAACCCAAAGCAGGTTGATTCTATCTTCTTTCAAAAATTCATAAAGCTGGAAATCCAGGCCGCCCCATCGTCTCTGCCAATGGCCACCCAACTGAGAAACTATCAGAATTTGTGGATTTGCATCTACAGTCTCATGTCCAGACTTTACCATCATTCCTTCAGGATACCACAGATTTCTTGAAGAAGCAGGAGGCTCTTGTACCCTTTCCATCTGATGCTTTACTTGGTTCCATGGATGTTACATCCCTCTACACCAATATACCTCACAGCGATGGTATATAGACATGCGAGGAATCTTGGGATGAAAGGGATATAAAAGACCCTCCTACACAAACTCTGGTGAAACTTCTCACACAAGTTCTGAAGTGTAACAACTTCGAATTCAATGGTCAGGACTATTTGCAAGTCCAAGGCACAGCAATGGGGACAAAAATGGCACCAGCTTATGCAAATATGTTTATGGGTCGTCTTGAAAAGCAGCTATTGATGTCAGTCACCATGAGGCCATTTTCATGGCATAGATTCATTAATGACATAGACATGAAATGGCTGCATGGTCGTGACAACCTAGATACATTCCTACAAGAACCAAATAGTTTTCACTCAACTATACGGTTTACAGCTGAGGTATCAAATGACAAGCACGTTTTCCTTGAGACCCAATCCAGATTAGATGAGGATAGAATATGCACAGATCTGTATACCAAATCTACGGATACCCACAGATATCTCCTACCACCCAGTTGCCATCCCAAACACTGCTGCAAGAATATCCAATATAGTCTTGCACTGCGTTTCAGACGCATTTGCTCTGACTCAAACACGTTTGAATTAAGAGTCAAAGAACTGACAAATCAGCTACACCGCCGTGGTTATCTGAAACAGGACATAGCTTCTGCCATTGACAAAGCCAGGCAAAGGAGCAGAGATGCTGTACTGTCATACAGGCCAAATTCTGCATAGGTCGGCACAATACTCCCATTTGTGCTGACATATCATCCTGAAATATCCAAGGTCAGGGATATTGTTGACAAAAATTGGTCCATCATCAAGTCATTAGATGAGTTGAAGGATATTTACCAGAGCAAGCCAGTCATGGCTTTCAGACGCCCCAAAAGCCTTCGTGATTTCCTGATATGAGCACGACTCAAACAAAACTCTGATGATGACAGCCAAAATGGTGTGGCAGAAAAAACCCTATGGCAGAAAAAGATGTCAATGATGCAAAATGATAACCTCTGCTGGCACCGTGAATTCATCTTCTGGGGCCACTGTAAGAATGAGACAGAACACAGACTGCACAACAGAGAATGTTGTGTATCTGATCTCGTGCAGCAGTTGCAACAAACAGTACGTAGGAGAAACCAAAGGTCCATTGAACAAACATATGAATGGCCATCGTGATGACTGGAGACACCGTAGGTTTGTAAGATCACCATCAGCAGAACATTTTCACTCTACAGATCATGACTTCTTGAGTCATACCTCTGTCTGCTGCCTTGAACACAACAAGGAGGGGTCAGATTCTACCAGGAAACTCCGTGAGAGGCACTGGACGGCGTCTGAACACTCTGTGTCCATTTGGCATCAACAAGGGTGACTGACTCTATCTGGTCATATGGTAGAACACCTGGTAAGCTGTGTTGTTGTGGACAATCTTTCAGGAGCCTAGACATGTTTTAGACTTCTGTTCTACACATATTTTCATACAAGACATTTGTTGCCAGAATGCCAATTTTGCACACTGTGTTGTCAGAATGAAAATTTTGTGCGCTGTGCTTAATTCAGAAATATTGTGCAGTCATATTTGTGAAAACACGCATAAGACTGGGCCCTTTTTTGGGCTGGGCGTAAATAATCACATAATTCATGTATATGGTTATATTTTGTTAACTATCCACCTAATCTAATGTGTCTTGAAACTCTGATAGAGGCGAAAGCCGAAAGCGCTTAGTTTATATATATTTCTCAAATCAATTTAGCATCCTTTACTGGATCCAGTGCCACAGGAAATATATCTCGTTTGGTGCACTAGCCTATTTCTCACTCTTTATACTGGCAAATGTGTGTCATCTGAAACCAATACTGTTGACCTCAAGTCAATATATTGACCTTCGATCAGAACAGAAATCCTTGCAGTGTAGTTATTCGCTCACCTGAGCCAAAGACTCATGGGTAACCTAATAGTATACCGATGACTCCGGCGTCCCTCCGTCGTCCGACCTTCCGTTTACATTTTTAAACATATTCTCTCTGAAAACCACCGAGTCAGTTTAACTCAAATTTCACATGGAGACGCCTTAGCATGTTTTCAAATGGTCCTGGTCACATGACCCAGATAACCGCCACGCCCATATATGGTAAAAAATCTTTAAACTATATTTCTCCAGAACCAGCAAGGCTATGACCTTGTGACTTGGTATGTGGGCCAGCCAAGATTGTTTAAATGATGATGACCTACTTAACGTGAATAATAAATGCTTTTAAATGTTTTTCAAGAACTGATGACGCCACAGTCTTTAATCTCATTCGATATGTTTAACTTAAGGAGACAATGCCTATAAATAAGTTCCAAAGGCCAAGATTGACCTATCAGCCAAGGTCGCTTATATTGAAGTCCCATCAATATATTTAGACATAGATTTCTCAGAAATCACTAGGCCAAATTGGGAACTCAAATTCCCATGTGAAGACTCTTTAAGATAAGTTAGCCAAAATGTATACAACTTGTTCTGGTCGCATGACCAAGATGGCCGCTACGTCAATATATGGTAAATCCCCTTTTAAAATCTTCTCCTGAACCAGAAAACCGGCATTTGACCAGAACCAGCATTGGAGATGTTGGGTCTACCATATTTGCTCAAATGATGATCCTAGATTGACCTTGACTTACTTAACGTCAAGGTCAAATTTGCGTCCTGATTCATTTAAATGGGAAAACATTATGAATTTTGTTTGTTTGTTTGTTTGTTTGTTTGTTTTTTAAACTGTTGAGGCCAATGTCATTATTCTCACTTGATATGTTTAACTTAATGAGACAAATGGCTATCAATGAGGTACAATTGTGAGTTTTTAGCCAAGGTCAAAATATAACTTTCTTAAACCACTAGGCCAATTGAACTTAAAATTCAAATAAAGACTCCTTACGATACGTTTATCAAAATGTATACAATGGATCCTCTCACATGACCATAATGCCCACCATGCCTATATATGGTAAAACCCTTAAAATGTTCTACTCTGGAACAAAACGGTCATTTTTCTTGGACATTGATATATATGTAACATTCGGGACTGAGTCCTACAAAGTTTGTTCAAATGATTAATCTAGCTTGACATTGACCTACTTTATGATGATAATACCATTTGTTTCCTACTGCATTTTAATGGCAATAATCTGGAAAAGTTTATTTTCATGTAATGTTGAAACAAAGTCATTATGGTTATCCAAATGAGACAATGACTGCAAAAAAATACCTAAAGTCAAGCTTGCTCTTTGACCTTTTGACCAAGGTCACTCATATGAGACTGCCACCAATATATTAAAGTTTATTTTTCTCAGTAACGACAAGGCCAATCGAAATCAAACATTCCCTATGGAGCATCCATTAGATAAGACTTTGTAGTCGAAGTCACATGACAAAAATGACTGTCATGCCAATGTAAGGTAACAACTTCTTAAGATTTTTTCTGGAACCAATGACCCCCATGTCCATGCAAGATAGTCAAATATGTTACGTACATTGTGCGTAAGATAAAAAGCAGTTGAATATCAGAAATTTAGGCCGACAAGGTCATGATTGCCCTTTGACATTTCAGCCAAGGCAGGTCTTATTGAATTGCAAACAATATTTTCAGAAATCAAGGGGCAATCTGAAGTCGAATTCAATATGGAGCATGCTCTGGATTAGACAGCCTTAATATGGCTATATTGTCCATTTCACATAATCAAAATGCCTTCCATAATTGAGCTGTGACATGTGATTTCCAACAATGTGGCATTTTTTACATGTGTAGACTCAGACTAGCCTGTGCAGCCGCCTTTTAAGCTTAAGCCCCGTTCTCACTGTCCCGGTTTAAGGTGCTGGTTCATCCTGGTTTGATGATCCGGCATGAACCGTGATGAACCGTGTCACAACCGTGGCGGCACTGTGGACAACCTTGGAGATCCGGGATGAACCGTGTTGAACCGGCTCATGTCCCCGGTTGTTTTAAAATGTTTAAAACAACCGGGACTCACCGGGAGTAACCGGGAAGGCTGTCAAATACCATAATAAAACCGGGAAGACGCCGGGAGCAACCGTGTCTCCACCGGGACAGCATCAGGGCGATACCGGCGCAATCCGGGAACATCCGTGTCTCCACCGTGATAAACCGTGCGGTTTCACTGCCAATGTATATGTAATAAAATGCAAAATAAAAATGAAAAAGTCACTCCTAATGCCCCTAAAATGAAAGTGGATTCATCCAAAGTCCATTCGTCACAAGTTGGTTAAATTGTCAGCAGTATAAATGTGCTCATTTACAAAGCTTATGAATAAATGCACTTAATGTTACTGAAGAGTCAAGCATATATGAGCCACGACATGAGATTTCCAACAATGTGGTAGTTGCCATTAGCAAAGCCTCAGGTCAGCCTGCGCCTAGGCGCAACCTGATCAGAGCCTTTGCTAGTCGCTTGATTATTCTATGACTGTTAAGCTACTGACCGAACAACTTTAAAGCTTAATTGGGGACTGCACAGGATTGTCTGAGTCTACACTTCTCAAAATATCACACTGTTGGAACTCACATGCCCCGCTCAAAGTATTTATATATTTTTACGAAAAAGCAAGACAATCTGGGCCTAGAATTACAATGTATTTTTAAAGTTAAGGAGTACTAAAGTTAAGTATTGAATTTCGAGGATGCGAAAAATAACGTTTCCAAACTGATTAAAACCAATACAGTTTCATTTTTTCTGTAGATCACAATATCTTTGACCATGAGTACTGCATCGGTCTTGGCAATTTATTAAGCATTTAATGTACATGTTGAAGTATCAATACTTAAATTAAGTCTTCCTTAACTTTAAGGAGGCATTGTAATTCTGGGCCCAGATCAACAACATTTATGCCTCGTCGTAAGAAAACAGGTCTGCTTCTGCTTATTTGTCATGCAAATGAGCTGCGAGGTTACTTGGCATTTGCTTTCGCTACACAGATCATGATTCCTCTAGTAACTCGTATATGGCTGTGCAGTCCAATTTGTGTCATAACTGTTATGCGATAGAGACAGAAGAAAACTAATGTTACATTTTGTACTCCACGTTTTTATCCTGGTTTTATAGTGTAGAGTAGCATCGGGACGCAACCGTGCCCCTACCGGCATGTAAACGTGGCGCAACCGGCAGTTACCTGGACATCACCGTAAACAACCTGGGTAACACCGGGGTATACCGGCACGAACCTGGGCTCCACCGTGCTGCACCGTAAGTGCTCCGTGATGAACCGGGGATCAACCGGCGTCTTGCTTTCTCGAGAACCGGGGCTATACCGGGGTAACGTCGGCAAGGTGAGAACGCAATTTATTTTTTATGAAATGTGTCCCGGTGCATCACGGTATACCGGCTGTCCTGCATCGGGATTAACCGTGGCTACATCGGCACAGTGAGAATGGGGCTTAAGACACTCAAAATGCTGTTTGGTCAGTAGCTAATACATTCATAAAATATTTAAACGACTTGCAAATGCGCGTATGCGCAGACTGGTCTGACACTTTGCTGGTCGCACATACCACATTGTTGGAAAACTCATGTCGCAGCTCATATCATGTTAGGTAAAAACTATTCAAAATTCTTGCTCTCGGAAACTAATGGACCAATCACCTTTGGTCTTTATATGTCTCATTAGGGATATAGGCTTTTCAAAGTTCATTTAAATGATGATCTTGGGTTGATCTTGACTTTTTAAAACCTTATATTGACTCTCAAAGCGCCAATCACGACTGCAGCAGACGACAATTTTTTTTACATCTTTCATAATTTTCGAATGAAATAAGGAATGATATTTCTTGAGAATTGTTTGCCAGCAGACGAATCTTATAAAATATCATGCCTTATTTGTTATTTTTGAAAAAGCGGCAAAATTTGAAATTGTCGGCTGCTGCAAATTATAGATGGCGCTTTAAGGGTCAAGGTCATCTACATTCTTGTGACTCAGTGCCAGGTGAGCGCTTCAGGGCCTAAGGTCCTCTTGTTATAGGATACAGGCAAACTGAAGACCCAGATCAGACGCCGCACCAGGTGGCTTCTTATCAGGGACTGCACTGTTTGCGCAAAGAATTTTCTATTCAAAATCAATAAAAAAATGAAAAATATCACCCAGCAGCCTTTAACCTTTGGACTCTTCCAGTTAACATGGTCGGCTAAAATAGCTTAGTCTAGTTTGTCTATATAGGTAAACAGGTACGAAGAGCATTTCCTGATCCCAAACGGGGAAAGGTTTCTTTAATGCTAAATTCCTTTGTACTTGCCCAAATTGTTCAGTAGAAAATGCAGACCCCTAGATAAGAGTACCTAACCAAACAATTTTAGCCGCGACATGAGATTTCTAATAATGTGGTTTGTGCGACCAGCAAAGCCTCATATCAGCCTGTGCATACGCGCAGTCTTATCAGAGCCTTTGCAAGTCGCTTAAATGTTCTTTGACTGTTAAGCGACTGACTTGAAAGCGTTTGGAATTTCTTAGCTTAAACAGAGGCTACACAGGTTCATCTGAGTCTACACTTGTCAAAATACCACATTGCTTGGAAAGCACATTTCACGGTTCCATTATGTTGACGGTACTTAAAAGAACCGTCTCAAAACATATGATAAATAAAAACAGTAAACTCTGTGCAGAACGGCCCTCTAAAAAAGACCAAATATTGGTTTTCAAAACCGATTATCGCTTAATGCAGGTCAAAAGTATTGCAAAATGCTCCAAGAGAGCATTCTGCAATACTTTCGACCTTCATTAAGCCACAATTTGTCATTTTTTTGTTTTGTCTTTTTGAGTGGTCGTTTTAGACAGGTTCTACTGTAATAACATTTTTACGCTAAATTTTCCGCTTATCCGGACTTATGAGTATGTTATTTTTTCAGATGGGTTCTTATAAAGAAGCAGTATGCCTAGTATGTTTCTTTGGCTTGGTGACTATGTCATATGGTGCAAGAATAGTTAGTTCCAGAAAAGGGCGTAAGTTGGCTGTCTTTACTCTAGTGGGTGCCAGAAACTAATTACTCACTCACACAGAAGAAGCCGTGTGCAAAAAAAAATAGTCCGTCATCAGACTGAGCTGTCCGTGATCAGACTGTGTGTTTGCTTTATACACCAAAATATTTATTGATAACTTTTTTGAGAAATTCAGAGCAAATAAGATCAACAAGATTTGTAGTTTTAGATCTTTTATATTTTTTAAACTATATAGCAAAAATGGGGGGAAATGGTACCCAGTCGTGACTCCCATGCACGTTTGCCATGAGCACCACATTTTTATACAGGACTTTTAGGACAATGATAGTCCAGGGTGCACCACACCAATAAAAATTGAAACTAAGAGAAGGACCATTGTTTATACCGGATGAGTTTTAAACCATTTGGGTTATTGCAAAACGTAATGGAGAGGACACACACGCGCGCGCTTGCGCACACACACACACACACGACGCGTACTTTAAAAATGCGGGTGATAAAGTGAAACTGACGTTATATAACGTGACGCTGGCGTCACAGAAACCATGTTAACGCAATACCAAGTGCCATTGCAGCAAAACGAACGGTTATAAATGAAGTTATGTTTTTTTTCAATAAAATATCGCTATAGCGCTATATTATTGAAAATTACATAAACTTCATTATTCTGTTGATTAAACTTTTCTGATAGTCATAAGAAGCGATTTTTATAGAGCTGAACCAACATACTACAGAACTTTTTCCATACGCCAGTTCCAGCTAACAAAATGGAGCTTTTGGTACCTGGTACTTCTCATTATGCTCCTTATATACACCCGAGTCATGATTCGATTCTTGAATTGTGACGGACTTTCTCGAAAGATAAAACACCTATGCTAAAGAACCTAGTGAAGTTTGGTCTGAGCCTTCATCTTTGTCTATACTCTGTGTATGAGAACAGCTACGGCTCTTGTGAGTTTTGAAGACTCTCTTGAGCCCTCGTTGCTGACTGATGTGATGAATACAAGAATCTCGTGTGCTGGCCAATTTAAAATATCCTTGTTCATCTCTATATGTTTCAGCTGTCTCGGGAGATTGCTGGCAAGGGGCTCTTTGTGACCAACGCTGTATGACCAACAGCCGTACCGCTGGTTATGTTAGTTATATCAACGCTCTATCTGTTTGCTGCCCTTTCTGTGAGCGTTCAGGGTTGAGGATGTCATCATCCAGTTGTGACTGTCGACATAATGGTCCTGATCCTACCTACGTGCCAACACAGGCAGAGCTGGATGAAGTGCGAGAATTTCTCAAGCAATTGTCGGCAGCTACCTCGGTTCAAGCAAGTGTTCTTCTGAGTTTGTGTGCCTTGCTGTTTCACTGCGCCTTTCACTGAGATTTCAGGCTGTACACCAAACTACTGTAAATTCGAAAAATTCGTGAGAATTTCATTTTCCCGAATAACATTAAAAGATGTGTTTGTGATGTTAAAAATTCGCGACTGGAGAACGATTTACCTACATCAGTAAACGGCAGTGATTTCGCCATTTTTGCGAGGTTTTATTTTCGGGAAACTTCGCAGATGCGAAGTTTCGCGAAAACCTCGCGAAAATTTCTGAATTTACAGTACCAAAGCATAGTTTCAAAAATGATGGATGCATAATATCTAACAGTTGCACAGATATATGTGTATATAAACGATAAACATAGTTCTCAAATGTAGAAGACGTAATTAGAAATAGGCTGTATTGTAAATGTATCATATATTTGAGCCAGTGCATGATATTTCCAACAATATGGTATGTACGACCAGCAAAGCATCAGATCAGCCTGCGCATACGCGCAGTCTGATCAGAGCCTTTGCTAGTCGCTTGAGTATTCTACGATTGTTAAGCTACTGACTGAACGCCATTTAGAGTTTCTAAGCTTAAAATGAGGCTGCAGAGGCTTGTCCGAGTCTACACTTGTTAAAATGTCAAATTGTAGGAAATCTCATGCCGCAGCTCAAATTTTGATATAGATGGAATTGTTTTCTGTCCAACACTGTTAAAAGGATAACTTTACACCAAATTTGTTGGCAGCTGAACTGCCACTGATCTTGGTGAAACCGTTAATCTGCCCCAAAAGCTATCGTCTAGTCGATTGTATTGATCTGGAGAATAACAACAATAACAGGTAGAAATGATTAACATTTAATATTGGCATCAATCTGTTTTAGTTGTTAAGTAAGCGCTAGTCTTCACCAAAAGAGGTGTTGACTTATATTTATAAATGTATTGACAGGTTATTGTCTGGTTCACGAGAATTGGCAGTCTTTTATCGTTAGTGAAGAAGAGTTTATTGTTCAATACTTGAGCTGAAAAGTAACTGCAAATTGCAGGTTGTTTGGTAAGAGCACCATTGAAAATTATATCATGTGTACATTCCATGATAGCGCAGTCGAGAACGCGGCGGATTAGCAATGGTCTTTAGATTTAGTATGTAATGGTTGTAGCGAACGTATCTGTGTTATCTGGATTTTTTTTTTGTAAATTTCAGATTTATCACTCCCTGACATAATGATGTTCCAAACGGAGCTAGTCAGTAACAGTAGATAGTTAGTTAATATAAAAGGATGCGCTATACTTTTTGCTTTAACAATTTTCTCTAAACTTAGTCCAATTTCATTAAGATCACATTTCAGCATTCGAAAACCTCATATAGTACCAAATAAATACACTAATTCATAAGAAGCCTGTCCAGGAACAGTGTGATAGATTAACTGACTGACTGGCATTCTGATAAAAGCGACCTTACTCCCCAAATACATGTTTCAGTAAGCCTATGATGCATATTAAACATGTTAAAGTTACCCAAATAATGACATTCAATGTATATCTTTTATGTTAAATGTTTTGGGTATTTCTTTCTAGTCAAAAATAGGAACAAAAGGACAAACATGATAAGAAATGACAAAGGAAAAAAGCCCCGGAAAAAAACGGTGTCTTGCTAGGATTCGAACCGCAGAACCTGTGTACTATAACTGCCTACTTTATCCCATCAGCTATATAGTGAATACATTTCGTGCTTCTTCAATAATTGCAATGCTATTTAATGTGATGTATCTCCTATTTACATCAATGCACTTGTCTTGTATAACGATAAATCACTGACAACTTTCGTGAATCGCACAAAAACTCAATCGTGTGTATCATATGACGCAGTTGTTTTTCAGTGAATAGGTGTCATATCATGATCATCAAAAGTGATATGGTATACAGTTTCCGTGGACATCCATGACAATGTTTGTCATTTCTATTGAAACATTGTCTTGTTTAAGACCCTGTTTTGCATTTGGGAAACCACTAAACGAGTACTTTTGCAAACAGTGAAGACCCAGATAAAATGAAGCAAAATGCTGCATTTTACCGGGGTCTACGCTGTTTGAAAGGTAAAAAAAGATCTTCAGATAAAAGAATGCAATATTTTTTAAATCATAACCTGACACCCCTAGATATATATGATGGATCATCCCAAGTGAATTGTATCATATCAGATGGAAGAACCCATTAGTACACAAAGGGTTAAAACTTTCATATGATTAATCCCTAATGTGCCAATCAGAACAAAAGTGGTCTGCATTGTCGTTAACTGAAATGTTTTAGAAGCCTCTACAGCCAGCAGTGTAGATCCAGTCTGATCAGGGTCCACACTGTCTCTGTATTAACGTTAAACTTATGTAATGAAATGTGCGCAACATGCGATTTAAGCAGACAACATTTTAGGATGCAGTAATTTGCTGGCGCTTTAAGGGTACTTGATTGTATCGATTCCTGATCTTTGCACCCTTACTTACTTTAATAGAATATTAAACTTGTTGTCATGACCACTCGTTCCAATGTAAGATCATCTATATCCAGGAGCGTACTCAGGCAGAAGCCAGGAAGCCTAACCTTCAACGCCATATGGGCCTAAATGCGAGAAACCCCGACTTCGTTGCTTGTGAACAACAAAGGCACAGACCAGCCTGCGCAATTGCACAGTCTAATCAGCTTCTTTATTATTCCACGACTGTCTAAAAAAGTAAAGTAACTAGCCGAGATATCTCTTAACTCTCCATTTTTAGTGGGCTTATCAGAATAAAGCCTCTGGCTACGCTCCTGATTTCATAGACTGGTCATGGTCTATATTCCAGCTGGCTCTTCTTCCTTCATTGGTTCTATCTCAAATTCAATTCCTGTTTCCTGTCTTTTACCAAACTTCCACAATAAGACAGTCACTATGATGAATAGAAAAAGAAAAAGGGCACTTTCTAGAATCAAGAGATAAACAAACCACATTGGTGAAGCATCGTCCATCAAATATCCTGTGTAGAGAGGGTCAATCATGCCCCCAAGAACAAAGAATACCAAATAAAGGGAGGCAATCTTGCCGGAAACATGAGTTATTTTCTCTTCAGTGATGTTGAACAATGATGAACGGAGTATAGACAAACCAATTCCCATAGTAACAGTTACAATCCAAGCTAGAACGTTGATATGGCTGTTGGCAGCTACCATTAGAGATATAGATGAGACAATGTATATCAGGGTAAAACAGGGTACTAGTATTGACTGTTTAATCTTTGTAGAAAGAAATACACCTGCTAACCTTGCAATAGCTTTTCCTATCCAGAAACCAGAGGTGGCCACGGAAGCCGTAGAAGAAGTCCAGCTGAACTGAATAACAAAAAAGGAAGGAAGAAATGCGTACACTTTTAGTCCTAAAGCTGCGGAAAGATAACTCTGTATGGCAATGATGGCTATAAGAATATATTTCATGTTGTCTGATACACTTATTTTCCTTCGATTAAAGTCTGTATTGTGGTCTTTATAGTTGTCTTTATGTTTATTTTGCTTGTTCCTGTAATCTGTTGCAACAAACACAAACACAGCCACAGAGGCAGCTACGCCAACAATGGCAAATATAATAAATGCATATTGGATTTTAGTTTCTCCAAAGGCTCTCATTTCTGATGTAATATTTAGTTCCCGTGTATGATTGTCAAAATCTGATACATTAGTAAAATCTTCACTATCAGTTGCAATTGGATCATTTTCATCAATTTTAAAAGCTTCCTTCATTGATAACTTTGCATAAGTACTGTTCTCAAGCCATAAAGGATTGGTCGCGTAACTGTCCTCTGTGACTTGAAGTTGTGTAACATTTGTTACTGTTGGATATGATACAGCTAGGAATGGTTGTATGATAAAAGGCGTAACTATTCCACCGAGCGATATCATAAATTGCAATGCATGCATATATGGTCGGGCCTCTGTCTTCCATAGGTCAGCAATAGAAGCTATCCCACCTGAAATATAAGCAATTTTAAATAGTCTTTGACTTTTAAAAATATTCTTTTGAAAGGCCACATTCCTTTAAAAAAACATTTTTCATCAAACACAATACGTCATATAAAAATTATTGATCATTAACTAGATGGAGTTTTCAGAAGAAACATATGCCCCCTACCTATTTGTTGGTTATACGACCCTCGTGACCTTGAAAATAGATCAATATCGAAAAACTAATTATTTCTTAAAGTCCTCCCAATAATGTATCTGTGTCAGTTTGGTCTAAATCTGGTCATTGGTTATCTTATAGACAAGGCTTTTTCGATGTTATATGAGCCTGGTGATCTTGAAAATTAAGTCAATGTCATGAGTATCTTATCGTTGCTTTAGGTTCTCCCAAAGATGTATATGTATCAGTTTGGTCTAAATTTGATCATTTGTTCAGAAGATAAAGTACATATAAGACGTTTTACTTGATTGTATCGATTCCTGATCTTTGCACCCTTACATACTTTCATAGAGTATTAGGACCATGGTGACCTTGAAAAGTATGTCAAGGTCACAAAAATCTATTTTTTTATTAAGGTCCTCCCAATGATGTGCCAGTTTGGTCTAAATATTGTCATTGGTTCACTCACAGACAAGGATTTGTCGTGGTTATATATGAGCCTGGTGACCTTGAAAATTAAGTCAATGTCATGAGAAGCTAATCGTTTCTTAAGGTTCTCCCAATGATGTATATGTGTCAGTTTGGTCTAAATTTGATCATTTGTTCAGAAGATAGAGGACATATAAGTCGTGTTCGTAGATTTATATGGCCGTGGTGACCTTGAAAACTAGGTCAAGGTTACCAAAATATAATCTTTTATTAAAATCCTCCAAATGATATATATGTGCCAGTTTGGTCTAAATATGGTCATTGGTTCACTCACAGACAAGGCTTTTTCGTGGTTACATGAGCCTGGTGATCTTGAAAATTAAGTCAATGTCATGAGAATCTAATCGTTTCTTAAGATTCTCCCAATGATGTATATATGTCAGTTTGGTCTAAATTTGATCATTTGTTCAGAAGATAGAGGACATATAAGACGTGTTCGTAGATTTATATGGCCGTGGTGACCTTGAAAACTAGGTCTAGGTCACCAAATCTAATCTTTTATTAAGGTCCTCCCAATGATGTATCTGTACCAGTTTGGTCTAAATCTGGCCATTGATTCAGAAGATAGGGTTTGAAGGGGCTTATCTATATAGTTATATGACCCTGGTGACCTTTAAAATCTGGTCACGGTCACGAATATCCTATCATTCATTTAGGCTGTCCCAATGAATTATCTGTGCAAGTTTGGTTAAAACCTGTCCAACGTTTCATAAGTTAGAGTGCAGACAAAAAGCTACGCCGACGGGATCCAAGTCTGCCCACCCTTTCGTAGGGGGAGACATAAGTAGAACAATGATGACACTTACTGGTACATACAAAAAGTAGAACTGTGTTTATTACTAATAAAGTTGTATTGTTTAATGGCAGAATTTTATCAAAGTACGACTCTAGACGTGTCTTTTCTATAGTGATAAACGGATTATTATACCCGCTTTTTTCTTTAGAAGAAAAGGGTATATTAATTTCGTGTCAAAGTCGGTCCCTCGTCCGTCCGTCCGTCACGTTTCTTGTAAATGTATCTCCTCCTAAACCGTAGCAACTTCAAACTTTGTAGTTGAATAGGTCACATGATGTAGAGGGAACTGGGCAACATTTTGTGTGACCTTGACCCCAAGGTCAAGGTTAAAGGTCAAATATTGTATTTTCTTGTAATTGTATCTCCTCCTAAACGGTTAGACGTAGCAACTTCAAACTTTGTAGCTGAATAGGTCACATGATGTAGAGGGTACTAGGCAACATTGTGAGTGACCTTGACCCCAAGGTCAAAGGTCAAATATTGAATTTTCTTGTAAATGCATCTCCTCCTAAACCTTTTGACGTAGCAACTTCAAACTTTGTAGCTGAAAAGGTCACATGATGTAAAGGGTACTGGGCAACATTTTGTGTGACCTTGACCCCAAGGTCAAGGTCAAAGATCAAATAATGTATTTTCTTGTAAATGTATCTCCTTCTTAACGGTTAGACCAAGCAACTTCAAACTTTGTAGCTGGATAGGTCACATGATGTAGAGGGTACTGGGCATTATTTTGTGTGACCTAGACCCCAAGGTTAAGGTCAAAGCTCAAATATTGAATTTTCTTGTAAATGCTTCTCCTCCTAAATCTTTTGACATAGTAACTTCAAACTCTGTAGGTGCATAGGTCACATGATGTAGAGGGCACTGGGCAACATTTAGTGTGACCTTGACCTGAAGGTCAAGGTCAAATAATGTACTTTCTTGTAAATGCATATTCTCCTAAACTGTTGGACGTAGCAACTTCAAACTTTGCAGGTGCAAAGGTCATATGATTTGGAGGGCACTAGACATATTTTGTGTGACCTTGACGCATAGGTCAAGGTCATATAGTGTATTTTTGTAAATGCTTCTTCTCCTTAACCATTGGACATAGCAACTTCAAACTTTACAGGTGCATAGGTCATATTATGTTGAAGGTACTGAGCAACATTTTGTGTGACCTTGACCCCAAGGTAAAGGTTATAGGTCAAAAAGCGGGTATTTGCGATGGTGTACCATCGACCTCTGCTCTAGTTGTTATTTTTCTTCAATCAATATTCAAATTGGTTTCAGAAATGCTCACTTTAACAGAAACAATGCTTTTCATCATGGGGCGGATCCAGAGAATGGGGGGGAACATGTCCGGACCCCTGGAAAATCACAAGTGACTATTGGTTTCAACCTCCTTTGAAATACTGGTACTGACCCCCCTCGAGAAGCAATTGGACCCAAGAGGGTCCAATTGCTTCTCGACGGAGGTCCACACGACCCTCTGTGAAATACGTTGATGACCAAAAAAAGACATCAGGACCCCGTTCCCCCCACCCCCTGACTTGATCCGCCCAGATTGAATTTTCTGGATCCGCGTATGTTTACTTTTCATACTCCGTTAAAATTAGTCGGTACGATAAGGTATTGCTACAACTGAGGATCACCTTTGTTAAGCCAATTAATAAGCCAATTAATATAAATTCAAATCATTTAGCCATATAATGTTCACGTCCTGATACAAGTTTTGGAATCTTTGTTTTGTTAGCGTAATAGATGAAACGTCAATGCTAATTAAACAAATTCGCACTTAGCTAGCAAACTTTTTACATCAGACGCAATTTTTCTGAGTATCGAAATTTGGGCCGGGGGGGGGGGGGGCAGGTCGATATGGTTTAATCAAGCATCATGATGTCTACTAACTGCTCGGGTGGAAGTGTAAACGCTTAGCATAAAAGGCAAAGTAAGTACGGGTGCATAGATCAAGAATCGATACAATCAAGTACCACACTTCACCCAGGATACCAATGGGAAAGTGACAAACTCACAGTGAGACACCACAAACGTAAGCCAAATAATCAGCCCTTTCCCAGCAGGTGACCACAAGGCACATAAAACAGAATTCCATGTTAATTTTAGCTAGCAAACTTTTTACAATTGACACAATTTATCTGAGTATCGAAATTTGGACCGGGGTGGGGGCAGGTCGATATGGCTTAGTCAAGCATCATGATGTCTACTTACTGCTCGGGTGGAAGTGTAAAAGCTTAGCATAAAAAGCAAAGTATATTTAAAGTAAGTAAGGGTGCAAAGATCATGAATCGATACAATCAAGTACCATACCTGACCCAGGATACCAATGGGAAAGTGACGCACGTATAGTTAGACACCACAAACGATTTTAAGCCTTTTGTTAAAATCATGATACAGATGTCATATTTTGTAGCACGCATCTTCGCAAATCAAACAACAGATAGTCTGAAACAAGAAATAGAATAAATATATTACCAATATCCACTCCTCCAATAAATATTCCTGTAAACACTCTGACTATGAGCATGACCGTGAAATTTGGAGAGAATATGAATACCCCAGTCAGACATGACGCCATGAACGTTGATACAAACAGCACGAGCTGGGGACCAACCCTGTCACAGACTGGACCACAGATGAGCGTACCAACCATACTTCCTGTATATGTTGCTGTAAATAACCATGACATTACATCGAGGCTCTGACCTATTAAAAGTTGGATATCTGGTAGGGCTGGACCCAAGTTGCCATAGAAAAATCCCTGAAATAGATTGTAGTTAGAACTTGAATAGCTATGGTTTACCCTTTAATTGCACGACGGTGGATCAGGCCTTCGACTCAATGACGGCCCTGGCTTAAGCTTTTACCTGGCGTTTGTCTTTGGCTGGGTCCACCGTAGCTCACTTTGAGCCAGTGCATGTGATTTCCAACAATTTGACATTTTGACAAGTGTAGACTCAGATGAGCCTGTGCAGCCTCCTTTTAAGCTTAGAAACTCCAAATGACGCTCGGTCAGTAGCTTAACAATCATAGAATACTCAAGCGACAAGCAAAGGCTCTGATCAGACTGCGCGTATGCGCAGGCTGGTCTGAGGCTTTGCTGGTCGCACATACCAAATTGTTGGAAATCTCATGCACTGGCTCATTTGAGGATTTCTCTAGCTCTGACTACCTGTTTCATCATAGTGTGTTAATTTGATTAGATTGTTTCTCTGTGATGGTACATTGCATTAGTAAGGAATCATCCATGCGAGCTAAACAATGTTTGTGTCTTAACATAAACAAAATCTAGGACGAAGATTTGGCGCCAGTACAGTGCATCTTAGTCCCCCCTCCCCCGATGTCCGTTCTAAGGTGGTGGTTCTGTTGTTGCTTATTTTTTTGTTTTAAGTACGTCCCATTGATTGTGGGGGTTCTGTACCTACCATTGTCTGTGGGGGACCTGTGTTGGCCTTTGTTTTGGTATGCATTACTTTACGTCCTTTCTAGTTTTACAGTCACCTTGACGAGGAAGAGAGAGCCGGTTGTTTGGCTTTTATTGTCTTTCCTATGTCTTATTACTGTAAATGTTCTGTTGCTATTTCTCACGATGCCGTCGGTTGGTCTGTAGTGTGTGATTGTGGTATTTCCTGCTCATGCTCACTTTTAGAGCGGACTACTACAATTTTCTTTTCTTTTTTTAATATGCTTAACCGGCATATACGTTTTTTCACTAATTTTGTTTTCATAAGATGAACACTAAACTTGTGAATGCATAATGGTACGTGGTAAATGAACATATATAACACTGTTTGTGTCTTTGTTTCTCGAGCTATGACTAAAATCAGCATATCAACAGAACCTATCAATGTCATATTCAGCCACCATAGTTTCTTGTTATATGACTGGAGAGAATCCTGTCTCCTAATTGGCCCAATTTGTCTTCATAAATCTCTATGTCTACCTGAAAACTGGTCTAAACTGGCCCAGAAGGTGATATAGGATGAAAACCAGCTCGAACTAGTTTACAGAAGTTAATATTTTTGACACTTCTGCAATATCACCCTCTAGAGAGCTAAAAATAGCATGATGAGTATAAAACTAGCATGTGCTGCATGAAATTGACATGATTTGCTGTTTCACATCCCAACAGGTAAACTAAAGACTTTCATGAATTTTAACAACTGTTTTGCTTTGTTTTGTTTGTTCATTTATCTTTCTTTGAATAAATAAAACGTAAAAAAAAAGTTTTATGATTAGATTTTACATTCCACATTCAGAGAATTAAATACATTTCAAACTGCAAAATACTACATTAACATATTTTAAAAACAGTTGATAAAACTTGTGAGAAGGTCCTTAGGTTGAAGGAACAACAAAAGTGAAAGTAAAAAAGTTTCATTCTTAGTTGAAAAGTCATATAACAAAACAGTTATTGACTTCAATTTCGGTAGACATGAGAATTCATCTACCCTTAAAAGTGATATTCACCTCGGCCTAGGGACCTCGGTGAATTATCACTTTTTCGGGTAGATAAATCCTCATGTCTACCTCATTGAAGTCAATAATTGTATAATATAAAGAACATGGAATTTGTTGCTGTTTATCTTTTTAAAAAAAATACCATGGTAAACATACAAAGACTATTTCCATTAATTTTGTTTACGCTAATATTTTATTAGTTGCCTTCCACTGATGCAAACTGTCAGTAAATCTAAAGCAAGGAGAAGAAAAAAATTGTAATATTACCAAAGTTGTGTAGGCAAACAGAATAGAGATGGTCCTGGTCAGCTTTTTTCTGTGTCTTTTGTCCTTCATCTTTAATAGCGGATCTGAAATATTTAAAAATGCATAATCGAGCCACAACACGAGATTTCCAACAATGTGGTATGTGCGACCAGCAAAGGCTCAGACCAGCATGTGCATACACGCAGTCTGATCAGAGCCTTTGCTAGTCGCTTGAATATTCCTTAACTACTAAGCTACTGACCGAACAACATTTGGAGTTTCTAAGCTTAACAGGAGGCTGCCCAAGCTTGTCTGAGTTTATTCATATCAAAATGCCACATTATGCAAACCTCATGTCGCGGCTCATATACACAAATATGAAATATACTATGCAAAATAAGTTTAGCGATTTCTGATGTTTCACATCTTATTGTGCTCATCTTTGTGCAATATCGAACACTTTCAATTGCAATGACGAAGAACAGGAATGAACAGACGCCATCCTTTAAATATGCATTTGGGGAGAGCAATAAATACAGGGGGGGGGGGGGGGTCAGTAAGCAAAAATCACATCCGTTATAAGTAATGCTAAATTGATAAGCATGTGATTTATCGTTTGGTGGTCTTTCATCTTCCTCATGCATCATACGCCTATAAAATCTATTGGTTATGTGACAGATGTGATATGCTGAAAAAAAAGCAGCTGCCATCAATGACGTCAAAACGTAGTTATCATTTGATTTAACTTCTAATGTTAACTGGCGATCAATTCAACAGAGAATCAGTTTACAAAGATATCATAGGCTCACAATGTAACTCATCGTATGGTTGAACATACAAAATTATTTCTATATGTTACACCAAGCGACTTCGTAGACAGTCTTCGTTAAGTACCCCGGATATGATATTCTATATTTTTCAACACTATTTACACACGTTTGAAGCGTTCGAGATTAGAGTCAACTTGGGGAGAAAATGCATACAATCTACGTTGGGTAGTGGGGACTAGATCAGAACTTTCCCAGCAAGCACACTACCTTGAAACGTCGTATCAACGTCGATGCGACGTCATGACGATACGACGTTGTTTTGACGTCATGTAATGAAAAACAAATCAGATAACAGTGTCAGTAATGCATATGTCTATAACCCCCCCCCCCATGCGAGCATTCATATCGAAATGGTTTACACAACCCTTAAAACGAACGGTAGACCATTCTTGTTATCAGGCATTAATGAACTGTGACGACCAAAACATGACAATCTATAAGCACAGTGTATAAGCGGACAGTCACCAAATCGGAAGCGGCAGTGGACTGTACACCCTACAATCATTAGCTCAACGTAAACAAGTTGTTAGGCGACACGGCCACAAGTAGGTTAGTCTATATCGAATGTTTTCATTTAGATGCGGTTTTCAGTATCGCGGAGAGAATTAAAGGTACTTCAGCTGTAGCATTATCAATTTGACATATCATCACCCAATCTCTGTATAAAGCTCAATTATCTGTTTTGCCTAATTTTCTGCCGATCGATGTATTTTCTTGTAAATGCATCGCCTCCTAAACCGTAAGATGAGGCAACTTCAGATTTTGTAGGTTAATAAATCACATGAAGTATGGGGTACTGAGCACCATTTTGTGTGACCTTGAACCCAAGGTCAATGTCAAATAATGTGTTTTCTTGTAAATGCACTGCCTCCTAAACCGTAAGATGTAGCAACTTCCAAATTTGTAGGTTAATAAAACACATGATGTATAGGGTACTGAGCACCATTTTGTGTGACCTTGAACCCGAGGTCAAGGTAAAATAATGTTTTTTCACTAAATGCATCTCCTCCTAAATCATCGGACGTAGCAACTTCAAACTTCGCAGGTGCATAGGTCACATGATGTAGAGGGAACTGATTAATATTTTGTTTGACCTGAACATCAAGGTCAAATGTCAAATAACATATTTTCTTGTAAATGTATCTCCTCCTCAGCCATTGGACATAGCAACTTCAAACTTAGTTGCAAAGGTCACATGATGTGGAGGGTATTGAGCAAAATTTTGTGTGACTTTGGCATCAAGGTCAAAGTCAAATAACATATATTCCTGTAAATGCATCTCCTTCTAAACCAATGGTGGTAGAAACTTCAAACTTTGCAGGTGCATAAGTCACCTGAGGTAGAGGGTAATCACACTGGTCAATGTAAACGCACCGGTGCGTTTCCATTGACCAGTGTGGTAATTGACAACATTTCATGTGACCCACAGGTCGAGGTTAAAGGTAAAAAAGTGGGTATATGCGATGATGTACCATCAATTGCAGTCTAGTTGTAAATGTGTAAGTGCTATTAAGTCATTGTCATTGTCATTGTACTTTTGTTATATCGTGACAATATTCTGTCGTTGTCTGACTATTGTATTTAGTTGCGCCTGTTGGAAAACACATTCAAAATACATTTTCTTTACAAAGAAAAATTCAGAAACACAGTTGGCTATAACATTAATGTATTGCAATAGACTGCATGCTTGGTGGTCAACCCAATCACGGTTGGCAACTTTGCTTTCCTCTTTAATTGCACGCCGGTGGGTCGGACTTCAGACTCTATGATGGTTCCGACTTAAAGACGTATCTATTGATGAGATGGTAGGGGCCTGATGCTTTGGCTGTTTGTCGGGCCCACCGGGGTTTACCTGTTGGATTTCTTTGCTCCGGTAATCAGTTTAATTTACTGTTGAGTCCTTATCCTTGCTTTATCTCCTTGTTATATCTTGATTTATATGTTTTAGGAGATGATGCATTGATAAGTTAGGGGTCTTTCATGCAAACCAAATATCTATGTGTCTTGATCCACATCTGAATTAAGGGTGAGGTTGGCGCAGTTAAACCGGTTTAAGCCCCCAGTAAAATATTTTACTGACCGTTCTTTTGTGGATCTTTTATGTATTTGTTCTGTCTTGTGTTTGCTATGTCTTTGTGCGCGTCTGTTTATATGTGCTTTGTGGTCACCTGCTAGGAAAGGGCTGACCTCTTGGCTCTCGTTTGTGGTGTCTACTGTGAGTTTGTCACTTTCTCATTGGTATCCTGGGTCAGGTGTGGTACTTGATTGTATCGATTCGTGATCTTTGCACCCTTACTTACTTTCAGTATTTATTTTGAATCTGTCATGCTAAACTGACAGGAGCGCAGTGACTCAGGGGTAGAGTACTTGTCTCGAGATCAAGGGGTTGCTGGCTCGAGCATCATCAGCGCCACTGCGTTGTGTCCTTGAGCAAGACACACACTTATCATTGCTTAGTATTGGCTCAACCCAGGAAGGCCCGTCACGACATAGCTGAAAATTTATGGTAACTATAAAAGCATACTATACCTCTGACGAAAAGTCCTTACCTTACTTTGTCGTTATGATTCGATAAAATAAAACTTATTTAAAATCGTCGATAGTTAAAAAAAATGCCGCTAGTTGTTCAGAACCATTTATGTTTTTGTCAATAATCGGACAGGCAAATAGGACGAACGTGTGCAATTCAATGGGCAATATAATTGGTTAAAATAATGTTTCTTTTGGGCATCAAATGATAAAGATATAGCGATTTTTTGTGTTGGTTTTAACAGAAATAATACCACAGTTCTGTGTTTTTTTAGCCGCAATTTTCCGTGTCGATCGGCAGAAAATAAAACAAAACAGGTGATTGCGTATGCATATTCGATCTTTACACAGAGATTGAGTGGTGGTATGTCAAATCGACAATGCAACAGGTGAGGTACATTCAATTTTCTCCCCGACACTAAAACCGCATCTAAATGAAAACATTTGACATGGACTAACACAAATGGTTTCGCCTCGTCGAACAAATGGGCCGCCAGAGCTTAAGAAAAGAAATGTCTGTAAACGACTTCTCCTCCTGAACAACTGGTCCAAATTCAAAATGATTTCACAGAAATGGTCGCCATGATACCCTCTACCACAATTGCACAAATGGTTCTGCGGGCTGCCAGAACTCCAGATAAAGTATATCTTTAAACGACATCTACGCCTGAACCACAGGTCAAAATTCAAAATAATTTCACATAAGTGTTCCTTATAATGCCTTCTACTAAAATTGCACAAATGGTTTTGCTCCACCTAACAAAGGGCCGCCAGAGCTCTAAATAAGAATATCTTTAAACGAAATCTCCTCCTGAACCACTGATCCAAATTCATTCAAATAATTTCACAGAAAAGTTCCTCGTGATATAGTGTAGACCGCTGTGTAATCCCGTTTGCATTTTGGGGTAAAAGTGACAAACATACATTTTCTTAAATAATACTGTATCCTGTTTAAGAAAAAAAAGATGTTTCCAATTTTTTCCTGCTGTTTTCTTGCTATTGTGATGTCACAAAGTAATGTACCGATTTTTGGCTTATTAAAGGGTTAAATTGAGTACTATGAATTCCAGCTGGCATAAACATGTACTGTTTGATCAGTTGTGACTGACGACATAATATATTAGGAGCATAAAATCTGACTCAGAAGTTTAAGAGATTACATAAACATCAAAATGATGTCAGTACAAGAAAAAATGACGCCAGTATTAAAATCAAAAGTATGTTAAAGTGAAAACTTCAATGAGATTAGATCACAGTATGCTAATAGACCCTCCTCTCTCACTGCTGGGATATTGTGCACAATGACTTTCTGAAAATACATTATATAAGATGCAAAATGACACATGTTAGCTCTCTGACCTGCAACAGCCATGTTAGCTACGTTACCATATTGTAATTTCAAATCCTATTGTGCAAATACCAAGTTATACCTAATTCTTATTTATCGACATGCTGATTGCTTAAAAACATTTATCTAAAAACAGCAAATAGCTTGTATGTATTTAAACAATATACCTCTATGATATTACAGTTATATATGTTACTTACTTCAAATGTATTACTACTATGTTTTACTATGCAGTACTATCACTAGACATTGGGCTGCCAAAAGACCTCCAAGAGGAAGTTTTGTACACTATTATTTTCTAAAACCAGAATATATAAGCCACAGAATAATGTATCAACTCTATAGCGGTTACAGCCTTACCTTCAATAACAAAATTTACGTCGTAACCCTGAAATAATGGGAAACCCTATCAAAATGTTCCTAATTATTACGTGACAATATAATCTTTTAATTGTATTCAAATGACTAGCAATATGATTTTAACAGATTAAAGAACCTGTTGTTACTGTTATTTACTTTACTTTCTTTTAAATACATTATGTTAAAGCAAAACAACTTTTTATGAATTTACACAGCTAGTTGTTTATATACTGCAATTTAACTGGCACTAAGTGCCATTTACTGGAAAAAAACAAAGCATTTATGATTATGGTTAGAAATTTGAGTCTCATTCACATAAAACGTAATTTCAAGTCAGTGTGTTTTATCAAATATATAAACATCATTTTAGAGGTTGCTTTTTATATGATCCATAACTGTTTCTTAAATGCTTATATGATACCCTTTAACTCACTGACACTTGAGTATTTTCTTTGTTTTATACATGAAATGATATAAACAAGAAGCTTTACACAACTGATTACAACTCATTTTAGATGACATAATAATATTAAGCGTGAAGTAGCTTTAAGTTAGTTAGATCGAACACACACATTGTGTAAGTCAGATTTTGATTGCAACAACTATTTTTATATCATTCAAAGACAAAAACTTACTCAGAATTTGTTACAATCTGTAGTTTTTTTCAGACGTAGGTCAAAATCGAGGCCTTTATCCTTGTCTTTTGAAAACAAAATCTGAAGCGTTTTAACGAATTTTACCCCACATATGACACACACCGAGTATAATCCTATTATATGGTTATACTCGCTTTATATCTGAAGGATGTCTATTTTGGTGTGGTAAGAATACAATTTATTGTTGGTAAAATGCATAAAAAGGGAATTTTAAGGAGAATATTACACCTATAATCAGTTCTGTCTGGTTCTAAAATTTTGTGAAGCATTGGCACGGAACAGTATTTGTTCTATTGGTTCTTTATAGTCATACATTTGAACGAAATAGGTTTATCATCCAGAAAACCTCAATGACATTGAAAGTATAACATGTATGTTGTAGCCATAGCTAAATTAATGGACCCAAATAAATCACTGTTTAATTTGTTTTGCATTATTCTATCAATCAGATTTAGTCTTAGTTTCAGATAATATCATATTGATATCTAGCCAATCACATGTGAAAATTATAATTTATACAAAAAGTACATCCAATTATTCTTTGCATATTTCAAATCAAACAAAATAGATTAACTGTAGTAACTGAAAGAATGAATAAAGGGAGCAAGTCTATTTGATGTTGGGACTTTGCAAGTGAGTCTTATATTGGCGACAGAGTTAATACTAAGTAGAGTGTCCTCTTAATGCTGATATTTACTAGAACAGTTGACATTTTGCGTGCTTCTTTTGAATCTACATCCTGGTGAGTTTACAACTTATTCTAAAGTTTAATACACATATAACTGAAAATGTCAGCTGGTCAAAATTTGCCAGATATAATTTTGGCTGATGAAGGTTTTCTTTATTAAAATTTGTATTGAAGTAAATTGGTCTGTTTTCTTGTATATGATCATATCTAATGTGATCATTTCCATAGAGTAAAACTCATCACTATAAACGATTTTCCCATTATTAGTTGAGCAAATGATCAGACGTACTTAGTTGATATGATTGACAGTTTCGTTATTTGAACAACAAAAGCTATGCCGAATATAAACTTTAATTGATTTAAAAGCTTAAGTATTGCCTCACCATCTGCATACGCAACTAGATGCCAGGATACAAATTGATTTGGCGATAGTCTCTTTGAACATCAACTGATTACAGACAACTATGATGCATAAGATCTGACTACCTCCCTCAAAACATTTATTAATTAGAAGGGTTATTCTTATATGGTTTATGAACATAAATATACATGGATACATGTAATCTAGCCCATAGCATGTAACATAACTGAATATGTTAAACCATAATATGAACAACTATAAACTGTTTTAAAAAGTGATTGTTTTTGAATAACTGTTTAGAATTATTTCAATTAAACTTAGATTTCTCCAGATAATGATTATAAAATTATAAACTCACCATAATATGTAAGCTTTCCAGGCTCAAATATATATCGTCTTTGACAAGATTTTGGTTAAACATGGGACCTTATGTTATACTTTAAACATAAAAGTTATTTTAACAAATTTGACAGAAAATGGGAATATATCCTTCTAAGTACTGGCACTTGAGAGCTATCATTTTATTTGCTAATACAATTTAAAATCTATAATTTTGGGTAATTCATTTCTGTAGATATAAAATGTTAGATCTACTAATTTGCAAATGTTGCATGGTTGATAAAACTTTTTTCAGACCAACTGGTATCTAAATATCGATAACTAAACAATCATTATTTTTCCATGAGATCTTTTACAACAACAGATTCTATGAGCAAGATTTGGTATCAGCAAAATGTATTTACGCCCCCATTGGCTAAGACAGCTGTACGATAAATGGCGGTGATTCTGTTGTTATTGATTCAATGTTTAATGTTGCTCCAATTGTTTGTGGGGTTTTTTAGTGTTTGGTCCTTGTTTTGTTATTCAGTACTTTATGTCATCCTAATGTTGCAATCACCTTGGTGGAGAACAGAGAGAGCTGGTTGCTTACTTAAATTGTGTTTGAAATACAATATGACGTATAATATAAGTAATTAAGCAATGTATATACAGTCTTGAAAATTGTAACTTACGTTACATATTGCAACAAAAATAACAAAATGATAGTTTACATCAGAAACGATGCTGAGTACAACCTTTCATCTTTTGAATTTCAAAACAATGCGCATATATGGTGTATAAAGTTTTTCATACAGCATTGCTAAATTTTATAATAAAGAATGGTCTTACCTTATTTAATATTCGGGGTTATCATATCAACTTAAAGTTTTTGTGATAAAAACAAGCTTTTTGCAGTTATAACATGGCCCATTACTTGTCTTTTGGGACATTTAATCAGAAAATGGACACTAGAATTAAAATAGATATATCATTTAAATGATATTTCTTTAGCCACAGCCCAATACATCATCCTCTTATGTGCCAGGACTCAGGTGAGCGATCCAGGGCCATATGGCCCTCTTGTTTAAATCAACATATATTTAAAATTTAATAAAAGGGTTAAATGCTGAGGAAAAAAGGACTGGTTGCTTTACTATATTGTCTTCTTGGTGTGACTGCTAGTGTTCTGTGGATCTTCCTCACGGTGCCGTATTCCGGTCTGTAGTGTATGATTTTGTTATTTTCTTATCAAACTCACTTTTTATGAATTCGTCAAACAAGTTAAGTCCATGTCAGTGTTTTTATCTATTTGCATAATGTTAAATGCCCCAAGTTAAGTTTTTTATTTAAAAAATATTCAAAAATAGTTGTCAAAATAAGTTTAGCCCATGTCAGTTTTTTTCTATTTGCATAATGTTAAATGCCCCAAGTTAAGTTTTTTATTTAAAAAATACTCAAAAATAGTTGTCAAAATAAGTTTAGCCCATGTCAGTGTTTTTATCTATTTGCATAATGTTAAATGCCCCAAGTTAAGTTTTTTTATTTAAAAAATATTCAAAAATAGTCGTCAAAATAAGTTAAGCCCTATGTACTTTTAAATTCCCCAAGTTAAGTAGTTTATTTTAAATTGTAAGCTCAGCCCAAGTTAGACAACAATATCTTAAGGGTAATGACACAGTTTCAATTGAAAATACCGATTATCTTTACATATATGCTAAATTATCCAGGAGTACCCATATTATTTGCCAATTTTACTATAATATGAATGATAGGGAATGAAACGGGAAATGTGTGAAACTCTATGAAAAATATATCAATATTAATGAAACTTGGCACATGTTAAGAAAAACATTGTTTTTACTTCGCTGAAAATTTTATGGAACATCTTTATTCAATTGTTATGATAAGACAAACATGAAAGTGTTTGCATTAAGTCTATGTGAAAATATTAGCTGGGGCTTAATTTATTTTGACCAGGCCCCAGGGTTATAAAACTTTTTTCATGCTCAACTCAACTGAGCACGAAATTTCAACTGCTCATGAAAGCTAAAATACCGACAAATAAAGAAGTGCCTTGCTTTACGTCTCTCAGGTGTTGCATTTATCATACTAATTAATGTTTAAATGCCAACAATTGTTGACATTTTAACATTTATGAGCAGGATAAACTTCGTGCTCAGCTGAATTAAGTATGTAAAAGGTATATAATCTCGGGGCCAGTTTATTTATGAACTACCTGTGTAAAATTTATTATGATTTTCCTGTCTCGTTGGAGTTATAATAAAAACTCCACGTGAGTTGGCTGATGGAATTCACAGTAATAAGATTAAAAATTCTTAATTTAGGTTAAATCTTTTTGTGCGATCACGTCAGGATCTACACTTTCAAGGTACCCCATAAACTTAGAGTATATCCAGTCAGAAATTAATATCCATTGTGAGGATAGAAACCCGTGAATCGTGAAACACAAGTAAGGCCTCCAAAAAATATAGATCCATGAACGACCGGTCAAATTCTGACTATGCACTACTTTTATCCATATTTTCTTATTATTAATATATACACATTATACAATCATGCATTGACTCTTTGCATGCGCGTTTTTTGTCGTCTGTTGAGTATTTTCAAAATGAACTTTTTCGAGAGAAAAAAAAACATGCAGGAATACACTCTGAGTGTCAAACAGTTTGATCCTGATTTGGGTCCAAACTTAACTGTTTGTATTAAGTTAAAAGCAGACGACAAAATGTACCACTAGCAAGTAAAGAGTTAGACTTGCCACAGAAAAACCAACATTACTTTGTACTGCAACAGAGAAAACTCACAAAGTCAGCTGAAACTATGCAGACGCTGGTTTCTGTTTAAGATGCCCACATGGTGAATTGTTGGCAAGTCTGTGTTAACCCTTAAAGCGCCCATCATAACAAAAGTCGTCTGGCTGTAGAGTTCTAGACACCTCTTTGGCAAACAGTGTAAACCTGGATCAGACTGCTCCACAGGAGCAGTCTGATCTTGGTCCACACATTAGTCTTTATACTTCCATTAGTCAATAACATTAGTAAATATATGCAGCAGACGACTTAAGCAGACGACAGTTTAGATGCAACTACGAAGTTCACGGGTGACCGTATCATCATTTATCAGCTAATTGATAAGATAAGTTTTATTCAAGTGAAGCAGATGACTTAAGCAGACGACGTTTTCAGATGCAGTTGGTTGGCGCTTTACGGGTTAAGACGGGAAGTATCACAATTTATCAGCTAAATGATAAGATTAGTTTTATTTCTGAAGTTTTACCATTAAAACACCAAAAACGACCTCAGCAGACGACTTAAGCAGACGACATTTTCAGATGCATTTGGTTGGCGCATTTAGGGTTAGAAGTTCACTTAATAAGATTATGTTTTTTTCTGAAATTCAGCCACTAAAACACCATTTTCGACACCTCTCTTGATATTTGGAGTCACATTTGCCTGAAAATGACGTCTGCTGAAGTCGTCTCTTACATGTAAATGGTTACGTCACGGACCAATCAAACAAAGCGTGCCCAGATCAGAAAAGGAGCAGTTTGATTTGGGCTTACACTTTTTGGTGCAGAGAGTTGTTTTAAAAAAATACTCACGGGTGGGCATCAGCGGAGCTACCGCGAAATCGCGTCAACGTAAATTTGTTCCTTTGTCACATCTGGGACCTTTCGCGGTAGTGGCATCGTCACGGAAAAGCCAAACAAAGGTAGGTACTCTCGTTTGTTTTGATTTTTTGTTAAAGAATGAGCTAATTATGTAAGAATCCGGCAATGCTGTTCCATGAAGATATTATTTACCTTGCTAAACAGGCAAATCGTGATGTTAAAAAAAGCTTTGTTATGAGAAGAGAACCCTAACCAAATCGAACACAGAACGGGATTTCTTAAGTTTTATCTCAAAACGAAGAAAGTATGCAAATGTTTTGCCAGTTTTAGCTCAGAATGAACGCATTTTTCACATGGCATGTACATAACAGCTATTATTCGTCCTTTCGGACGTAAAAAATCGAACCGATCATGTTGTTTGAAGGAATGATGCCAAAGTTTTCAGGCGCAGTAGCTCCTTCGCTGTAGTTGTAACGTCACGCTCTAGTTCCTTCGAGTATACCATGTTCGGCACGAACCTGCGACCCCTCGGTTTTGAGTCAAGCACTTTACCACTCAGCCACTGCGCTCCCTACTGCTTGTATTGTAAACAGTTAAGACCCAGATAAAATGCTGCATTATGAAGCATTACATCTGGGTCGGCACTGTTTGCTTCAAAAAGCAAAATTAATCTTCAGAGAAAGAAATACATTTTCTTTTTTTTTTGGGGGGGGGGGGGGAACGGGGGATTTTAGCATAAATACTGATGCCTTAAATATATACAATGGACCATCCTGACATAATTGTATGTAGGGCCGACCTGAAAAATGTTGGTTGTTTTGATATTTGTAAAAGAATGAGCTAACTAAGTAAAAATCTGGCAATGCTATTCCATGTAGATATGATTTACCTTGCTAAACATGCCAAACGTGATGTTGAAAAAAGCTTTGTTTTGAGATGAGAACGGTAACAAAATCGAACCCAGAACGGGATTTCAGTGGACGAGATCTGATACTTACATCTGTAGCGCATCTGCGCAAAAGGCTGAGCTAAAGGTTGTGGGGGTCTTAGAGGTGAGCAGGGGTGAGTGTGCTAGTTTGTACACTGGGAGCAGCGTTTGAGATAGATTGGTGGTGGTTTGCGGTGTTTCAGTAGATATTACACACAGTTCTCTCCGCGCCTTCGTGTACTGCATGCTCTGACATTGTATACTCCAAGGAACTAGAGCGTGACGTTACAACTACGACGATGGTGAAGGCGCTACTGCCCCTGAATACTTTGGCATCATTCCTTCATAGAACATGATCGGTTTGATTTTTTTACGTCCCAAGGAAGAATAAGGGCTGTTATGTACATGCCATGTGTAAAATGCGCTTCTTCTGAGCTAAAACTGGCAAAACATCTGCATACTTTCTTCGTTTTGAGATAAAACTTAAGAAATCCCGTTCTTGGTTCGATTTGGTTACGGTCCTCATCTCAGAGCAAAGCTTTTTTCAACATCACGTTTGGCCTGTTTACCAAGGTAAATCATATCTACATGGAATAGCATTGCCAGATTTTACATAGTTAGCTCATTCTTTTACAAAAAATCAAAACAAACGAGAGTACCTACCTTTGTTTGGCTTTTCTGTGACGATGCCACTACCGCGAAAGGTCCCAGATGTGACGAAGGAACAAATTTACGTTGACGCGATTTCGCGGTAGTTCCGCTGATGCCCACCCGTGAGTATATTTTAAAACGACTCTCTGCACCAAAAAGTGTAAGCCCAAATCAAACTGCTCCTTTTCTGATCTGGGCACACATTGTTTGATTGGTCCGTGACGTAACCATTTACATGTAAGAGACGACTTCAGCAGACGTCATTTTCAGGCAAATGTGACTCCAAATATCAAGAGAGGTGTCGAAAATGGAGGTGTTTTAATGGTTGAATTTCAGAAAAAAACTAATCTTAACACTTTCGCTGCCAAACGCGACTGTAGTCGAATTTACCGTTTACTGCCAAACGCGACTACAGTTGAAATTTAAAGGCACAGTTGATAGCTGTCTATTTTTAACCGTTATAAGGGACGGGAATCTTTGTTCTTTATTTCAAATGTTCAGGGGACATAATAATATCGTATATGGAGGTCAGCGCAATTTTCTGTACAAGAAAGGATTTTACAAACATGTTCAGATATTATCCAGCTTAATGGTGAGAACACTGAGTATTTCATTCTCTCAAGTACAATTTCACTTTACTGCGCTTTACTTACCATTCCAAAGATACTTTTGAATTTTCCCCCATTTATTGATTCATTAACCCGCGTAATTGTTTAAATGCGCATGCGTCAACTATCCATCTCTCAGCACATGCACTAGCCATTTAGTTTTTCCTCTGGCGTCGAACAGAAAACATTGGTACTGAGAACACTCGCGAATGAAACAAAGAAGACTTTATTTTTTCTTAGTTTTCTTTTTGTGTTTAGTAAGGTTGGTAAGTTGGCTACAGCCACCTGTCCTCATGTCTGAGAAGCAAGTGAAAGCTGCCTCAGCGGCGGACATTATGAGAGAATTTGACTCAGTTTGTCTGGAGTCCGACTCTGAAAATGTAAACAATATGGCGGCTGCCACCAGTGACACGTGTGCTAATGTCAAAACTCCTAGCAAGAAAAGTTCGTCAAAGTCTCGCTCGTCGACTTCTGCTTCGAAAAACAAGAGCACTAAATCCAAAGTTTCAGTAGACTCTCGTATTGACCTTTTGGAAAAGAAAATGGACAAACAGCTGGGTTCTATATTACACTTGGTACAAACTTTAGCAAACCCAAGCTCTTCTCAACAGGATACTGGGGTGCTTGCACTTGGCCAGAGACCCGTTTTACAGGATGAGCACCCAGCTGGGGTGAGTGGACCTGTTTCTGAGGAAGTCGGACCTATAGGGACGCGCAGACCTCTCATATCACTGGAAAATGATATTGACTCAGATTTTGCCATTCAGCCTGTTACTTTGAGACAAGATCATACTGACGATACATTGTCTTTAACTCCAGCTCAGAGAGAAAAAGATTCTCTGGGCCTACTTCCAGATAATGACGATTCAGTGTCATGTAAAAGTGTAGGTACAGATTCGGTGCTTTCATTGTCAGAGGCAAGGAAAGCGAATCGATTCTGTCAATATTTGTCAGATACCCCTGAAAAATCTCAGAATAATCTTGCTCATTTATTCGGGGAAGAGGCTGGCTTGAAACAATCCAGTGAAACTGGCATTTGTCTTGACCAGGCTCAAATTGACACTTTATCTAAAACATGGCGTTGTGAACACCCAGAAAGATTATCTGCTTTCAGAGATGAATATAGATCTGTTTTTCCAGTACATGACAGTTCTTTACAAACTTTACAGGTTCCTAGCTTAGACGATTTATGGGAACCGATGTTAAGTAAGAGACATGGTTCTAAAGCAGTGAAATCTTGGGGTTGAAATAGAACTTTAGCAACTCAGCCATTGAAAGCAATTGAAACTGTAGCTTTTCAAGGTCAGTCTGCTGCTAGATACGGTATTATAGCAGTTTCATATATGCAACAAGCTTTAGGATCTCTTTTGAATAAACTTCAGTCAGATAATTTTAATATTGACAGTGCTATTCAGTCAGTCAGAGATATATATGCCATGTCTACAAAAGCCCTGGATCAAGTAGGCTGTGCAGGTGCTTATCATATTATCGTACGTCGGAAAGCCGCAGCTTCTGATACAGGCTTGAATAATTTGAGAGATGTGCAGGCCAAGGTTTTATATTTGCCATTATCAGGTGAAGGAGTTTTTGGCAAAGGCTTGGAAGGTAATCTACAAAAGCGTAAAGAGCAGAAAGAACAACTGAGTGATCTGGTTCCAGACTTCGCACAAGCTAGATCTGACAGTGGTCGTAGGTGAAGGTTTGTTGACAACAGGAACTCTTGGAACAACAAAAGATCCCTGACTGATTTGTCCAATAAGACTGCTTTACAATCCAAGCCTATAACAGCATACTCAGCATATAGGCGGTTCAATGATGACAAGAAGTCCAGCTATGGCTACAAGAAGGGACCAAAAGACACAGGTCATTACTTTCGGATTCCTCTTAAAACAGAGGAAATGACTCAAAGGTAAATTTGATACAACAATGTCCTCAGATACCAGTTGGGGGTCGTCTCAGATTTTTTCTGGAAAATTGGAAAAAAAACGGACAGTCAATGGGTCTTATCTTTAATAGAAGAGGGTTACAAGCTAGATTTCATCCAGAAACCCCCTCAATCTAGGATGAAAGAAACAATAGTGCCCAGAAAGAATTTAGATATTTTGAATGCAGAAGTGGCAGAATTATTAAGAAAAGATGCTATAGAAAAAGTACCTCCAAACGAGAGGGGATGCGGTTTCTACAGCACCTTCTTTCTAGTTCCCAAGAAGAACTGGAAAATGAGACCAGTAATAAATTTAAGGCCCCTAAACAGGTATCTGAAGAAAGAACATTTCAAAATGGACACATTGAAAAAAGTCATAAACGTGGTGAAACCAAACGATTGGGCTATTTCTCTGGATCTAAGCGATGCATATGAACACATACCAATATTTCAGAAACACAGGAAATATCTCCGTTTTTGCATAGCAGGACAATGCTGGCAATGGAAATGCCTATGCTTCGGTCCTTCGACCGCGCCTCGGGTATTTTCCAAGGTAATTTCAGTGATTGCAGCACATTTAAGGGCTCAGAATATCAGACTAGTGTCTCATCTAGACGGCTGGTTGGCTCTGAATCAACTAAAAAGACTGTTGTTGCAAGATCGAGAGAAATGCCTGAATATTCTGGTAGCACTGGGCTTTATAATAAACAAAGAGAAATCAGAACCGATTCCCAAACAAGAGATTGTTTACATATGGGGTGCTTTCCACTTAAAGCTAGGAATAGTTACTCCAACTCCAGAGAGATTAAGAAAGTTAGATTTAGCAATACAAAGGTTACTATGGCCAAAATCAAGCAAGAGATTTTCTTCATCTACTAGGCCTAATGGCTTCATGTCTGGAATTAATTCCCAATGGCCGACCTTTCATGAGACCCATACAATTACACCTGTTAGCTTTTTGGCCTCCAGCATCAATGGACCTAAAAGTGGTGGTTCCCATTATGCAACATCTAAAATCGCATCTTCCGTGGTGGTTAGATCCAGCCAACACCATGAAGGGTCGCTCTTTGCAACAGGCTCATACACAGATAACCATAGCCACGGATGCATCAAAACACGGTTATGGGGGCCATGTGGGCAAAGATTTTATTCAGGGAACATGGTCCAAATCCCAGTCAGAACTTCATATCAATCTTCTAGAGTTGGAAGCAGTATTTCTAACTGTAAAACATTTTCTACCTGTCCTAAAGAACAAAAATGTCCTGATAAGGAGCGACAGCACAACCGTCTGTCAATATGTGAATCGACAGGGAGGCACAAAGTCGCCAACTCTGTGCTACAGAACCTGGGATTTGTGGAATTTTGCACTAGAAAACAACATGCACCTAACAGCAGTGCACATATTGGGAGCTCTGAACATCTTCGCAGACATATTAAGCCGCGTGAGAGTACGGCCTACAGAATGGCAAATGCACAAAGTAGTAGTACAAACACTGTTTCAGATCTGGGGGACACCCCTGATAGACCTATTTGCATCCAAGGAGAACAAACAGACTCCAGTCTTCTGTTCTTGGATTCCACACCAAGATGCATTGGCAATAGATGCTCTGTCAATATCTTGGGAAGGAATGTTTGCATATGTGTACCCTCCAATATGTCTCATACCCAAAGTTCTGCAACATATGGAGCAGTTTCGCTGTCAGATTATTCTCATTGCACCAAAATGGCCTCGCAGGCATTGGTACCCAGACCTTCTAAAATTCCTGATAGCATGTCCAAGGAAACTACCTCTGTGGCCAGACCTGTTACAACAGCCTAAAACAATGATCAGTCATCCAAATCCAGAAGTATTCAGTCTGCATGCCTGGCTACTATCGACAGAAGTTTCCAAGAGAAGGGCTTTTCTAACCATTCTAGAAAGCTCATTTCAGCCTCTTGGAGGTCAGGTACTCAACGGGACTACACTGGTAAATTCAATAAATTCTGTAGCTGGTGTAGTACAAGACTAATTGATCCCTATAGTGCCTCTTAAGTACAGGTAGCAGATTTTCTGACAGATTTGTTCAATAATGGCTTACAATACAGGACAATTGCTGGTTATAGGTCAATGCTTTCGGCGGTATTACAGCCAATAAATGATACCCCAGTAGGTCAACACCCATATATAATCAGACTTCTGAAAGGGGTTTTCAATTCAAGACCTCCTAAAGTCAAAATTCTACCAGAATGGGATTTACAGTTGGTCTTGAATATGTTACAGAAACAGCCTTTTGAGCCTTTGAGTAAGGCTTCCTTGAAACACATTACTTTTAAGCTGATCTTCCTTACGGCTATTTCTACTTTCAGAAGATGCAGTGATCTACAGTCTTTGAAAATTGGGAAAGGCTCAGTTTGTGTACAGGAAAAGGGAATCACTTTTATTCGCCATGGTTTGGCAAAACAAGACAGAGAAAGTCATTTTGGATCTAAAATATTTGTTCCTGCTTTTGACGAGAATTATTGTTTAGACCCAAAGAGGGCATTATATTGGTATTTAAAGAAAACTCAGTTGTTAAGAGTTAGTTCTGATGGAACTGTGGAAAGGAAAATTTTCTTAGCTCTCAATAAACCTCATCAGGCTGTGTCTACACAGACAATTTCAAATTTGATTGTTCAGACAATAAGAATGGCATATGATGATCAAAAATTGAAAGTAAAAGCACATTCTACAAGAGCAATTGGCCCTTCCTGGGCTCTTTATAAAGGAGCTTCTATGAAGTATATTTTGGAGGCAGCAGATTGGAGCAAAGAGTCTACATTTACACAGTTCTATTTGAGAAAATAAGATGTGGAAGTGTTAAAGCAATAAAGTAACGTATGTAAATATGTGATAATAATACAGCTGTTTCAATTGGAACACGGTTTTTCAATCTGGTGGGTTGCCATTTGGAAAGCATTTCTATATTTGGTACAACTATTCATTTTATGTGGATTGTGTAATCAGATTGGATTGGTGATTTGGGTATTCTCAAAGTGGAATACCAGTTATGAAGGGGTGAAGTTATCCGATACTCAGAGAGGATTGTCATTTTAATAAATGATAGATACTGGACAAAGAAATGTTTAAAAAAGTGAAAAAGAATAAAATAAACAACATTGGTGATTAGATATACTGTACATGTTATAGATTGCTCAAGAAGAGTGTTTTAGGTGTATAAAGTTCTCAAGGAGAGGTTTTTAACTGTACATATATGAACTACCAGACGAAGAAATTTCCACACGCCTCCTGGTTTGAGGGACTGCTTGGAATCTGGAATTCAAAAGTATCTTTGGAATGGTAAGTAAAGTGCAGTAAAGTGAAATTGGTAAATTCGTAAACAAGTTACAATTTTACAAACAAGCTTTACTTACCATTCCGGCTTCCCACCTTCCACCCCTGGGAAATTTTCAGTTTTGTTTGGTGGAGATTTTCTGTTCTCCGCCAGATAAAACTAAATGGCTAGTGCATGCGCTGAGAGATGGATAGTTGACGCATGCGCATTTAAACATTTTCGCGGGTTAATGAATAGATAAATGGGGGAGAATTCAAAAGTATCTTCGGAATGGTATGTAAAGCTTGTTCGTAAAATTGTAACTTGTTTACAAATTTACCAATTTTCCATAACAGTAACATCACAATTGGCAGCAAACCAATATACATAAAAGACTGGGATCAGAAAGGAGTTAAAAATATTAACGATCTAGTTCATGACAACGGTGAATTTCTCTCGCAAGATGAATTCGAGCACACTTTTAATATAAAAACTAATTTTGTCCAATACCTAGGCTTAAAGCGGGCTATAGTGTCTTATGCAAGAACACATACTAAATTAACCTTTTCTAAAAAAACTACATATGCCATTACTGCCTGTAAATATACACCTCCTAATTAAATCCAAGAAGGGAGGGAAAGATTTCTACACAATCCTAAATCAAAATTTAGATAAACCTACATCCCAGCATAAATGGAATAATGTTTACAATATTGAAGAAGAAACTTGGAAAGCAATCTATTCTTTTCTTTTTAAACTTTCTTTAGGTACAAAAATGCAATGGTTTCAAACAAGAATAAATCATAGAATTCTACCAACAAAAAATACTTGTATAATATGAAGTATGTACCAAGTCCCAGGTGTAGCTTTTGTCAAGAAGAAGAAACAATAAATCATATGCTCTGGCAATGCCAGGAATCTCAAAATCTACTTAGGGAATTCAAAATATGGTTCAATAATAACAATATTAATCTGACATTTCTTGAAAAAAACTATTTATATTTAACATAGGAAGTATATACTCATCAGCTGATTTGCATATTTTTATTATTGTCAAATATTATATATTTGCTGCAAAACGTCTCGACCAACCCCTATCCATAGTAGCACTGCAAAAAAATTAAAACACTCTTACATTCTAATGCAACATACAGCTACAAGAAAATGCTATTTAGAAAAATTTGAACAAACATGGAACAAATACAAAGACCTAATAGATACAATACATTGAGCTTAATATAACCCTTGACTAAAGCAGATCTTCATTGAAACAAAACAAAATCTATTATATAAAAGAAAGGCCAAAGTGCTGCCATGCTGTGAGAGCAATAGGTCTGAGATCCACTTTTTTTCTTGTATTTTTTTAATGCATCTTTTTTTTTCACTTTACACGCCTGTCATCTTATGTTAGACACTTGTGGTATTTAACCTAAATATTCAGACTTATTGATTATAAATATTTACCCTTAAACATTGCTGCCTCTGAAAATATTGACTCTTTAAAATTAGGTAACTGGGCAATTGAAAAGTAACAACAAATCGAGATGCAATACAGACCCTGAACCCTATATTGAAATTTTTGCAATTAGGTCTGCATTCTTAACTCTAATCATCTGTGTGGATGTAGAGGTTAGATACAATATGTCTTTGATTGTTTTCTATATGATGTTTCTTCTAGAAAGCAAGCAGGAGGGTGCCAATTAAGACATCTTACCCAACAAGCGAATACACCCTTAAGTCTGAAGTATCTTGCTGAATTGAGTGTGGTAATTTTAAAGCTTTTTCAAATCATAACAAGAATCCACTATCAAACTAGCACAAAATCTATCAGAAAACAAAAATGCGATGAAAAAGGCACCTTCATGGTTGTGTACCGCTGTTTCGTCATTGCCTTCAAAATGCATGATAGATGAACGAAAGAAGTGAGCAAGCGTACCAACCATCAGAACACCATATTTGTAGTTTGTAAGGCATGCAGGGGGATGGCCTTCCCCGACCCCCTGTATGTCAGATGAGAGAATAAAGTGATAAAAGGTAAAAAAAAAACATGTTTGAAATGTCATTAGATTTCGCGGAAATCAAAAATATCGAAAACATCTTCATAGGAATGACATACAGGACGCATTAAGCCCTTCAACTGCTATATTTTTATTTATTTCTGATAAAACAATATATCATAATGAATCCTGATGTTTTGATACGTGATGTACATGGATTTTTTACGGCGGCCAAAAGGCCGCCGTTCTAATATCGCTTTAGACCTACAATTTATGCAAATTTTCACCAATCAGAAGTATTCTTAAATTGTAATATTCATCACACCAGATAGAAAACAATGCCCTCATTGGTTAATACTCAGACTGACCACGCGATCTTATTATAGATGCAATTTAACTTGAAAATTTCCATGTAAATGGCCGAGAACCAGTCTGTGCACTAGTCCTAATAATGAACATTGATCATGAATATAGGTCAACTCCCGCTGTACAGCATTTCTAATTTGCTTTACTACCATTCTTTGCATGCCTTGCTTAATTGCACATATTAAATAAGTGCAATATAAGATAACTCACTATATCCTAAAGGACTTTAACAGCATTATATAAAGCAAATCTTTGTATTTTTTATTCAAGCCATTATGGTTTCCCGTATCAAATGCGCGTTACACGATTATAGTCTGTTTCATAAATTTCGACAATATGCAGTGATTTTTTTTACCTGCGCGTCCTGGGTCTCAGACGCATGCTTCTCACAAAGGACGCATGATTTTAAACCATGAGAGTCCTGCAGGATGCATTAAAATTGTGGCGAAAAGTCTGCATTTAGTATAGTCAACTTTCGTTTTGAGTGTTGTTTTTTTTAACTTGCGCATCGTGTCTTGAATAATATTGGTAAAAACCGGTACTGAAAAAAACTCCCCAACAGTATAGCGATCATTACTTCCCTTGGGAAACACGTGTTTTCAGATATGACCCGCTGTAGGGGAGTTTACCGGTAAAAGCCAGTACCGGACTACTGGTAAAAACCAGTGCTGATAAACCAGTACTGATCTAATACTACCAACCCGAAATGAAACATTTGAATAATGCGTTTTACCCGCAAGTTTAAACACCCTGCTTCGAGCAAATACCAAAAGAATGGTTAAAGTATTACTGCAGGCTCATGAAGTACGGAGACTGGACTGTGCACAGATGATAAAAGAAAAATTAATATGGTATGTCCAAAGGCTCAAATGCAGTAACTTCAAGCACTACACTTGTAGGCATGCAGAGTTAGATGAACACGAGCTAATGACCTGGGCTCTAAAAAATATATGAATTCTGCGAGACAAAAGTCTGACTCTTGGCAAAAGATGATAATATGATTAAATTAAGGAAATATACTGTCTGCAACTGAACTTTTTATTAATAAGAAAGTCAGGTAGGTTTTTATATCTTTATTATTTTACTTGACAAAGTAAATTAAGTTTTATCTTTATTATAGTATAAATAAGTATGCCAGTGTTTTGCTTCCCAAATTGGCTTCTATGAATGGCCGGATTCGTATGGATACACAAAATTTATAATTCAAAGTGGACGTCGTATGGGATGCAGAACTTCGAGTTTGGGATGCAAAGAATTTTGGCCCAGTGAGTCCCGGGACTCATAGAAACAAATTTGTAAAAAAATCACTGAATTAGGTCTAGTCTATTTCTAAAACAAATATAACAAGTGTATTTAATGCATTACATTATATACAAGGGCGTAAAATTCATCGCGAATTAGAGAGTAACCTCGGGGTTCAGGCGAGTAAATACGTGCAAAGCTTGCTCTGACCGGCAAATGCATGTTTTTACAAGGACAGTGTAGCTATCGGCAGAGTCTCTCTTTAATCAGACAACATGGTGCGTTATTAATAGACAGCCAAAAAGCCCACGTTATAATGTCTATTAATAGCGCTTAACAAGATACATCTTTGTGAAAAAAGATGTATCTTAAAAAAGAGGTTATAATGGGGATGGATATTTAACGGTAAATAATGGCACATAATTTCCTACAATTTGAATGTGCCCACAACCCACAATCCTACACTTAGACTCAGATCAACCTCCGCAGCTGTACATGTATCAGCGTATTTTGCTATTTCCTTTAGGAAGATGACAAGCACAAGCTCTAGTTTCTTTAACTACATGTATGTCAGACGAACATGTATCATATAAGGCTAACTTCCTGGTGCTAACTTGCAAACAGCCAGCACCAAATCTCGGGCCACTATGGGCCCGCCAGCAAAACACTTTTCGGGTGGTGTTTTTCTGGCAGGCCGAGAGTAGCCGGATTTTACATGCTTACTGGGAGCTAGTCGATCAGTTTTTGAGTCTACATGTATTTATTCCCCGACCCCGGCTATGGCGAGGTGCCACAGGAAATAGAAAGGTTATAGGAGTTAGTTCCACACAAAAGTGATTTGGTATATCAGTATTTTTCTGTAAATAGAGACATTCATAATATGTAAATAGAGTGGTGAAAGTGTAAACCATTTAAGACTTGAAAACTACTCCAAGTTGAGATCTGAGACGGGCAGAATCTAGCCTTTGTGACAACAACAACAACAATATGGCATGTTTTTTCAGGGTTTTCAGTTTGTTTCAGTACATACATTTATCGTCAAAATCTCCCGTTTTCTTAAAAACATTAGGACTAATAACATTGTTCCCTAGCCTTTGCTGGTGAAGTGCCTAAAATTTGGAACGATTCAGATGCATATCGCTCAGCGAAAAGAGCACCAAGCAAAAGAGAGACCAGAAACATAGCACAACTTCCAAATTCGCTGGTTTTAGACGGAACATCCTTTTCCAGCATGCAAAGACAGGGAGTATAAGGGGATTTCGTCACTTAGTTGTGTTAAAATTGTAAGTATTTGAGAGCCGCCGAATATCTTTTTTAAAGATATTTCTTGTTTTATCTATTTTAGCATGAAATTGTTGTTTATAGGCATTTTTTCATATTTTCAATATGGCTTCCAAAATGGCCGCCAAAGGTCACGTGACTATCTTTATTATTCTTGGCTCAAATAAAAAAAAATATACTATAAGCAACATTCTGTGAAAGTTTCACACTGATATGTTGAACGTTTCTGAAGATACTCTGTTGTGAACCCATATACCCTCAATAGTCATGATTCCTTGAAACATGCTTGGCACTGAGGTATTGGTTTTTTGAGGTGCTTGGCAGCGAATACCACATACAATATAGAATGAAATTGTTTGTACCTGCGTGGCTTTAGCGAAAGCAGGTCTAAGTAGTGGGTCCAATCCGTCCGTTCGTTCGTCCGTCCGTCCGTAACACTTTTGTGGTTCCTAGTTTGTGTATTCTGTTACTCCAAAATTGTTCATCCCTTTTTATTCAAATTTTGTATAATGATTGTTCACACATTGAAGATATGCACCTCTTATTTTGTGCACATTTCATGAATATTTTCTCATTTTTGCTGGGCGTTGAACTTGACATTTTTTCCGTCCAAAATGCTTAGATGGTATCTCATTTGTGTTATCTGTAACTCCAACAGTTTTCATTCCTTTAAATTCAAACCTGGCTTAATGATAGCTCACAAATTGAAGATGTTAACCTACTATTATGTGCAAATTTAATAATATTTAAGTATATTTTTAGGATTGTTGAAATTAGACATTTTTTCATTCCTTTCTATTCAAACCTTGCATACTGATTCCTGACATATTGAAGATTTGCACCTCCTGTTTTGTGCAGTTTTGATATTTTCTCATATTTATTTTTGATGTTAAATTAGACATTTTTAATGCCCCCAACATGTGGAAAGTTAGATATTTTTTACGTCTGCAATACCTATGGGTGCCTGCTTTGTATTATATGTAACACCAACAGCTTCCATTCCTTTTATACAAACCTTGCATACATACAAATCTCATCAAATTCCTTGGCAGGTGTGGGTGGGGTTGCAGGTGTGTGGCGGCGGGGCGGGGCGGATGGGTTGGGTAGGGACGGGGCAGAAGATGGTCAATTAATTGGGGAAAGTAACAAAATCACAATAAACATCACAAACAAGAGCCAAGAGGTCAGGTGACCACAAGGCAGCAATGAACAGACGCGAAAGCATTACAATAGACATAAAAAACACAAATGATCACACAAATGATCCACAAAAGAAGTACCGCCTTGGAACGGTCAGTAAAATGAAAACCTATTTTGGTCTTCTTTTGAGTGGCCGCTTAAAGCAGGGTTTACTGTAATGTGTAAACATTAATTTTCATCCCTATTTTGATACCTATTTTGAAAAAAAAATCACGGGCCGACATTTCTGCAAAAACGGAGCTTTTTCTAAAGTATAAATATTATGGTCAAATTAGTGGAAACAATAGTTTATTTACTTCAAACCAGTAAACATGATATAGGAAAGATCAATAGGTTTTGAAAACAAGCATTATGACATGGACCTCTACGTTTAACAAAAAACAAATGAGCCATGGCATGAGATTTCCAACAATGTGGTATGTGTGACCAGCAAAGGCTCAGACCAGCCTGCGCATACGCGCAGTCTGATCAGAGCCTTTGCTAGTCGCTTGAATATTCTATGACTATTAAGCTACAGACCTTACATCATTTGGAGTTTCTATGCTTAAAAGAAGGCTGCACAGGCTCGTCTGAGTCTACACTTGTCAAAATGCCACATTGTTGGAAATCACATGTCACGGCTCAAATATGGTCAAATTGTCTAATCGCTCCTTTCCAGGAACTCCAGATGCATTTTACCAAACTTTACAAGATTGAACTGTCAAAATATATAAAAGAATAAACTTCGCAACCTGCATTTTATAATTTGATTTTGCTAATACTCCCACATTGAATACCTTTAACGAATTATGAGAGCTTAAGCAAAAAGTCTAATCAGGGTGAATGTATTCATCTTAATAACATAAAATAACATTATTGTTTTGGTTGACTTTTACGAGATATGAAAGCAAAGACAACATTGCATTTTTAATGTTCGTCAGTATAGGTCACTTTTTAAAGACAGTGGTATTTGGTTCAAAACTTTTAGCACGAGTGATCTTATTGTCAATTATGTTCTTGGTTGCTTTTTATTAAACGTGGGTAATGTTCCAGTTCAGCTATTAAAACGATCTTAAATCGAATGTCTTTAAGAACAACAAAGAAAAAAGAGCCACCTCATTGTACTTTGTTTCTTCTTGCATACATGCGACCAGCGTAGACCCAAGCCAGCTTACAAAGTCACGCGATCTCTAAAAAGTCGTGACTGTTCGCACAATGAGAGTAACTAGATGAGGGATAACACATGTTGGGCCACGTTGCGTAAAAAGTTTGCGACTGAGTAAAACTCCAACCAGCTTGCTCAGCAACAGAGACTAGCTCAAATATTGAAATTTGCATGAACACACCGGATAGGCGGCAATCGATAACGCTCTAATCAATCGACGAACGCGGATCAAAATCGTAAGAAACAATGTTTTTGATTGTCATTTCGAAAACTCTGTTTCTTACGATTTTTATCTACGTTCGTCGATAGCATTAATGTTTTCGATTGCCACCTTTCCGGTGTGATGAAGCAAGTATGCGTGTAGTCTAATTTCCGATGAGTCGAAAACAAAGACGCTGATCAGACTCCGTGGATGCGCAGGCTAGTCAGCGCATTTCTTGTCGGCATGCAACTAAGTCAGAGTTTCTTGCATCGTGGCCAATATCAAGGTTGATACAATTCACAACTTGAGAAAACCTATTTTATTAGTAATGCTTTATTTTGTTTTAACTTAACTTTGAGCTTTATAATAAGTTGTTGTTGTTGTTGTTTTGTTGTTTTGTTGTTGTTGTTGTTGTTGTTGTTGTTGTTGTTGTTGTTGTTGTTGTTGTTGTTGTTGTTGTTGTTGTTGTTGTTGTTGTTGTTGTTGTTGTTGTTGTTGTTGTTGTTGTTGTTGTTGTTGTTGTTGTTTAAATACATAACTAAAAACATTTTTTTTCTGTGAGACGGTTCAACATGATCTGAATCCAATCTATGTCATTTAATGTTACAAAAGCAAGTGAGATGTATGAATATCGCCTAAAGAAATATCCATTTGTCGTATTTTCTCAAACGAGTAAGTTTTTTTTAAAAAATACAAATGTACGAATAAAAGTCTTTTCTTCTCGGTTATTAACGGATTTCTATAGTTTCATATTATCCATACTCTATTATACGAGTAGTATTGAGCATGCCAATTTGATTATTTTATCGCTTGAAAATTGCTCTTTTTTAACGTTTATAGTCTTAAAGTTTTTACTTTTTCTTGTTTCTCCCTGAAAGACTTATTGTAATGCTTCTCAGGCCCAGAGGTTGTAAAACTAAACTGAGCATGAAAATTCAACTGCTCATAAAAGCTAAAATACTGATCTGTTTTCCTTGCTAAAACACTCATATGTTAAATTTATCCTGCTAGAAATATTAAAATTGTTGGCATTTTAACATTTTTCAGCAGAAAAAAAAATCATTTGAGGTCCGGGCGAATCTACGAGTGAATGCAGGCACAGCGCATAGGTCACGTGACTAAATATCGTCTGTTGTATCGTCTACTGGTTGTTATAAAACATATCTGTATCAAACAGTGTGGACCCAGATCAGACTGATCCAATAGGAGCAGTCTGATCTGAGTCCGCACTGTTTGTATGTATGTCGATATAAGCATTTTTATGCAGCAGACGACTTCCATAGACTTCATTTTCAGATGGGGTTTTTTCGTAGCTCAGTATAGCGAAAGCAAAACCTGTCATATAACAAGGAGGGACTATACTGGACCTTTTCTCGTGAAGATCTGAAAATCATTTGATTTTAAAAAGTTTAGGAGACTGTTAATAATAAATACAAAAAATAAGCAGTATTTGAATCATGTTATATAATATCATATCTCGTAATATTTAGAGACTCTAATGAACCTTTTTTTCTGGTAAAGATCTCAAAATAATTTGATTTTAAAAAAGTTTAGCAGACAGTGAAGAATTAATAATTGTCAATCGGCAAAATATGAACAATATTGGAATCATGTTATATAATATCATATCTTTGACAGTGCTCATGGCATTGGCGAATGCCGCTACTGATTCCGAGATGAGGACACTGTTGGACGCTACCTTAAACTCCACGGAATATTCCAGCCGAGTTCGACCAATAAAAGACACCGGAAATGTTCTCACAGTAAGTACGTTTGAGCAGCATACGACGGCCATTTGGGAAGGGCATAGCTTGACATCATAAGTCAAAAATGCGTTGTTGTTCTTTCAAATAATACAATTTTGGAAATTAGAATTCAACGGTATGATCTTTGTCGAAAAAGTACTTGACGTGCATGTGCAGCCGCATGCTCGAAATGAGTAGGTGTTTATACACTGGCGGAAATTTTAAGTATTTTATGCAACAGTTTACACGTGTGTTTGGTGCACTCAAAAGACGGGTTCTTTTGAGTTCCCACAACATATGTTTTGATAGAGGAAGTAACACAATTGAGCCGTGACATGTAATTTCCAAAAATGTGTCATTTTGACTTGTGTAGACTCAGACGAGAATGCGAAGCCTCCTTTTAAGGTTAGAAACACCAAATGCTGTTCGGTCAGTAGCTGAACAGTCATAAATATGTAAGCGATTAGCAAAGGCTCTGGGCCCGGAATTACAATGCCTCCTTAGAGTTAAGGGAGACTTAAGTTAAGTATTGATTACCAGGATGCGAAAAATAACGTCTAAAACTGATTAAAATCAAAATAGTTTTAATTTTTCTGAAGATTACAATGATATCTTTGACCACAAATACCACATCGATCCAGGCAATTTATTGAGCATTTAATATAGCATGTTGAAATATCAATACTTAACTTTAGTCTTCCTTAACTCTAAGGAGGCATTGTAATTCCGGGCCCTGATCAGTAAGCGCGTATGCGCAGGCTGGCCTGAGCCTCTGTTGGTCGTACATACCTTTTTGTTGGGAATCACATGACACGGCTTATATGCTTTTAACCGTGAGCTCTTATTTGGAGGCCTGTAAAAAACATGTTTTGTGCTCAAAAGAACATTCTCAATTCACCCAAAACTAAAAATCCGGACATGATGTGGTATGTTCGACTTTTGGATAGATTTGTAAAATTTACAAATCTATCCAAAAGTCAAACATACCACATCATGTAATGATCTCGATTTGAAAGAGAGAGCTTATTCATTGCTCGACGTTGATTATTCTTTGTGATATGGATTCATATGTTCTAATACTAAGAACTATGATTATGGCACCACATTTGTATTATTAAGACAAACCACTGTCGCATATGCGCAAAGACATCCAATAAGCACAAACGCTGACACATCCAGCGAGGCTATAGGTTTAAGTTTTGGAGTGTGTATGCATCTGCATCCATACTATGTGTAGGCTCAGACAGCGCAGGCTCGCTTGAGCCTTCGATGCTCGACAATCACGTATGCGAAAATCCCATGTACCGTCTCAAACCATTTTATTTTTTACAGGTTACAGTGGAGATGTACTTGATAGCACTTAATGACGTAGACGAGGTCGAGCAGAAAATACAGACCACAGCCTACCTGAAGGTCGTGTGGTCAGATCACTTCCTGTCCTGGACCCCCGCCAGCTACAACAACATTGATAAAATTACCGTCAAGCAGGACAGAGTTTGGAAACCAGACTTAGCTTTAGCGAATGCTTACGACACTGTTTCTGGTCTAGGTGACTCTTTCATGTATCTAACTATAACTCATCTTGGCGAAGTCTCGTGGTATCCTTATCAAATCTTTGACAGTTCCTGTACTCTAGATATGACGAATTTCCCCTTTGATTCACAGTCATGTGACATTCAACTGGTCACGTGGTCAAGCACAAAGGAAATGATCAACATTGTGTCTGGAACAGACGGGTTTGATACAACATTCTTTGAAACAAATGCTAATTGGGATCTACTAAGTGTATCTACAGCAGACTCTTCGACATCTACGACAGCTGGTCTGTCTTTCAACCTAAAAATAAGGAGGAAGCCATTTTTCTTTTTATTGAATTTCATAATTCCGATTGTGTGTTTGTCTATTCTTAATTTGTTTGTTTTTGTTCTCCCATGTGAATCAGGAGAGAAGACTAGCTATGCTATTGTATTATTTCTCTCATTTGCCATATTTTTGTTAATTGTTACTGAAATCATGCCTGAAGGTATGAACACAGTACCTGTTATGAGTACATACCTATTGATACAATGCGTCATGAGTACCATTATTGTATTCGTCACAATAATTCAACTCCGCCTTCATAATCAAGGGGACGTCACTCCCGTACCACATTTTCTTAAATCTTTTGTGGGGATTGTCTTTGCTTTGAAAAGAAAACTCTGTCTGGAGAAACACTATGAAGAAGAGGAAAGGCAACGAGAGGAAGAAATAGAAAATGAAACTCCTTTCCAGGTTGTAAAGCAGAACGGGGGCGGGAAATTGTCATCTGGTCTGTCAGATTCTCCGAAACTCTCAACGGCTAAAATGAATGGTGCATCTGGTTATTTCTGGCGTAAGAAGCGAGTTTCACCAGAGCATTTACCTTCGGATCCTTCTCAGACAATCAATAGCATTGAAATGGAAGAACAAAGCATCTCTACACCGACAGAGCTTGTAAAGACTAGCAGGAAAACAGGAGACCCAAATACATTGCAAGGCCGAGAAAACAATCAGCTATTTAAACCTGGAAGAACCAACACGGTAGATAATCAACATTCCAATGCCCATAACAGAGAGATAGAAATAGTACCAGAGTCGTCTAGAATAGACAAAAAATCAAATTCAACTGGAAGGAATGATTATAATACACGTACTGTTCCTAGCAACCGGATTCGCCTGCAGCATAGGGGTGCTTCGAACGGAGCTGCAACCACAGAGAAGATGGCATACCAGTTTGACTTAGATTCTACTGATGTGAAACAATTGGTTGACGAAGATACTAGAAGCGAGCTATCGGTGAATGATGAAGATGTATCTTGGACTGATGTTGCTACTGCGATGGATGTTGTTTTCTTCATGGTATTCTTCATATGTAACCTGATAACAACAACCATTGCTTTTCTTCTCACAGCTATGGGTGGCAATTATATTTAGAAGCTGAAGAGAGAAGTTGCTTTTCTCGTCAGAGCAATCGATTGCCATCTAATAGCACGAGTGCTCATTTCATATATAAACAATTAATCGACGTATTTATAAATCCATATGAATTTGTGATGTGTATAAAACTCTTTGTACATTGAAACACACAAATCTTAAAAGCAAAAACAATCATTTAATAAGGATACAGAAGACAATCTAAGCACTTGTTTAATCCTTTACTCCTCAGGCTAGCATTGAAAAAATCATGAAAATTTAAGTAAAGTTTTGAATACTTTTGAAAATATTATTGAAAATTGAGCATTTGCTCCAAATGAGCAAACGCTCCATTTTCCATAATATTTTCAAATATTTTGTATTTCACAGGCGTCAAAAGGCGTTATTAGGCCTATGGAGTAAAATGTTAAAGCTGTTTTCCTAAAAAAATCATTTCACCAGTATAAATGACAAAGAATTGACTTCTAAGGCGTGTTTCTAAAAGATATGGAATGTTTTTATTACAACTTATCTGCATAAATAAAATGAACATAAGCGTGCTACGATTTGTTGTAGTAAATATGTGCGTGCGTGTGTACGTGCATGTGTGTGATAGGACGAGCATGTAGTGCCATGACAGCCACAATTTCAGGTAAAAGAACAACTGGTAGTTAATTTTCGAGTCTTTTCGAATGAATCCGTGTCAAAGATATAACAATTGGTTGGACTATCAAAGATTGGTTCGCCAAAAGATGTACATGTAAGGTCGGAATACTAATATCTAAGAATCTTTTATATCTACTTGCTGAGCAGTGAACCTGATAGAATAAAAAAGATAATGCTGTGATGCTTTCGTTTCACCACAAGGACAGTATTCATTTTAATGTTATGTTTGGGCTTAATGTCGCTGTCAACACTTTTTCTCGCACACCAGATCGGGATTTCCGTTGCTTTTACCCATGTGAGATAAAAAGAATTCATCATTGGTGTTCCGTGGGAACAGAAAAATCCCAACCGGAGGGTCCACCGTTCGAGTGGGAAACGAGGCTTCTCACATACCAACGCATAAAAGATCCGTGATCCCTACGTTAGCTCGCTGTTGAAAAAATCTGTCCCACATCGCTACCCTTGTGAGATAAGCGTAACTAATACGAGATAAGCTTCACATGGTCGGTTGCTAATATACAATTATTGACTAATGAGGCATTGGATATGATGTGATATCGACCAGAGGATACCAAGGCGAAGCCGAGGTCAATATTGGTATTCTCTGGTCGATATCACATCATATCCAATGCCTCATTAGTCAATAACTGTTTTATTATATAACATTTAGAGATAGATGTACAGGTATCATTGCACCTGCAAAAAAATGCTGAACTTACATACAAGTTTTGGGACAGTCAAGCATTTAGCAGAAACAGTGCAGATCTAGATAAGACCACCCTTTTACTTTTTTATATATGGTGTGCATAGATGTCATCATTCAACATTTAGAAACAAAAATCTAACACTCCTCGCCTGTAGAGCCAATGTTAAAAAAGCAATAATTCACAGCTTTGAAAGCGCGGGGAAAATGTGTGATAGCTGACGTCATTTCTTACTGGAAAATGACGTCATTCATGGCGTTAGACGGTGTAACGTCGTTTTTACGCATGAAAGACGTTACAAATACATGTAAACGTTTGCGACGTGGTCTAAGTATTGGCGGGAGTTCTTCAGTGCAAAGGTGTAAAGTCGGAAGAAGCTGAAGACTTCAAATTTGTTTACGTCGTTTATTGTGCATTAAAATCGAAAACAGATCAGCTCAAGTGCGTGATTTGTTGCGTTCTCGGCAACTACGATAGCATTATTAGCGACACTTTAGAAAAGCAGAACGGGAACAGAAAAAAAAACAAGGAGTCTTATTTTAGTAACTAATATACACCGTCAAGCGCGCGCCAGCCAGTGAATATGACAATATATTGACTGGCCACGTGAGCGCTCTAAGCCAATGAAAATTGGTCTTTTTTCTTAGTTATATAATAATGTGAGATAACCCACACGCAACTTTTTGGCGCATGACTGTATTCCTTCAAAAGTTGACAGACAGGAAAAATTTCAATGTTGAAATTTCAGCGATTTAAGTCGGCCTTCAACGTGGTATAAAGTTAAACTGCGCATTTTACTTGAAACATTTATTTAATGCTTTGAACATGCTGAGTGCATTGCGATTCACGGATTGACAATTGAAGCTCAAAGATTTGACGTGTTGGTCAATGAGTGACTGAATGCACCGGGACGGGGAGGGGAGCCTTGATGATGTACAAAAAAAAAACATTTTCCTTCACACAATCAGCTACTTATTGAGTTACTGTGGCTGATAAGCTAGTTCTTGTAAATCCATTTTGATGAAATAACCATTTGTTCATTGTTTAATGCGCTGTTTATTCGCTGCTTCAAGCTGATTTGTACAGCGCCCGTCATTGACTGTAAACATCGACCTCAGTGACGTCACCAACATATATTATACTGTGCGGTACCGTACGGTCGCTTAATGTAGAATTGGTATATCAGAAAGAATCGATCATTGGTGTTCAGTGGTTCCAGAAAAATCCCAACCCGAGAGCCCATCATTCCAAAAGTGTTTAAAATCTCCATAATTGACCTTGTCCTAGAGTAGGCCTTTAGCTCACCAGACGCCTTCTGTCGTAAACAGTTTAATTTAAATGGCAACTCCTCCTTAACCACTATGTCATTTTTTCAAACTTCGCGGATCTTGCATGCCTAGTTTTTAACCCAATCACGGTTTATAGCTATGGTTTCCTCTTTAATTGCGCGACGGTGGGTCAGGCCTCAGACTCTATGACGGCTCTTACGTAAAGCTTTAATCGGTGGGTTGGGGCCTGATGCTTATCTGTAGCTGGACCCACCGTGGCTCAACTTGAGGTTTTTATAGCTCTGACTATCTATGAGGTATGAGCCATTTTCTTTGTTTCATCATGGTGTGTTAATTTGATTAGAGTGTTTCTCCATGATGATACATTGCATTAGTTAGATGGCCTCCATGCGAGCTGAACATTTCTTGTACTTCAACAACAGCAGAATCTAGGGCGAAGATTTGGTACCAGTAAAATGCATTTAAGCCCCCCGGTGGCTTAGGCTGCTGTCTGTTCTAAGGCGGTGGTTCTGTTGTTTTTGACATTTTGTTTATTGTAACTCCCATTGTGGGAGTCTGTAACTGTTCTATGTTTTGTTGTGCGTTACTTTATGTCCATTCTAGTATTGCAATCATCTTGATGGGGAAGAGAGAGCTGGTTGCTTTGCTTAATTTGTCTTCCTGGTGTCTCGTGATGGTTGAACAGCTCTTCCTCGCGGTGCCATGGGGTTGTCTGCGGTTTGTGATTGTGGTATTTCCTGATCATACTCATTTACTATTTTTCAGTGGATTGATCTCTAGCTTACCTTTAACAACAAATAGTTTAAACAAATTTGCTCTGTTGAAAATGTAGCATTAAGTGGGTGACAATTATCAATTCACATGTAGAGCAATGCTATTTGAACGACGACTATTTCTAATGGTTGCTATCATGCAAAGATGTTATTTTCTTTTCACTCAAATAGCAGTGCTAGATATCAGAAATGAGGTTTGCTATCAGCATCCATTGCAGGGATACCATTGTCAATTCACTCAAAGTGGAGTGCTAGATTTGAATTATAGATATTACCAAATAATATTTTAATCATTGTACACTATAGGGATATCATTGTCTCTTCACTACAATTTGTTGCCAGTATTCATTGCTGGATACACTCAAAATAGAGAGTTAAATATAAATGATATATATTACCAGCCTATATTGTCCACATGATCCAATGCAGGGATACCAATGTGAATTCACTCCAAGAGCAATGCACTCCTAGAACCTTGCTGGATATGACCAAGGAATATTATCAGGAATTCTAATGCACTTGCAAATGCAACGCGACGTCTGATTGGATAACGTCATAAATTTGCGACAGTATATCCTGCGATATACTGTCGGAAACCCGACGTCATAACGTAACGTCGCTTTTCATTGGTTGACAAGTGAATATATGCAGCTGGCAAGCGGTTTATGCAGCTGGCGTCGCTGGACGTATAGGCGCAAAAAGTATATCTTCACTGTCTTTTTGAAGGGAAAATGTGGATAATGCATTTTATTTTATACTTAGCCAGTGAAATCAATGCATATAAAAAACAAATAAAAGTGATATCAACCACTGGTGAAATGATATGATATCAATCACTAGTGATTGATATCAGCCTATATTTTCACTGTAGCCTTTTTTGGATCACCTCTGACTTTTCCATTTGCTTAATGCAGCTCACTTCGAAAGTTCAAACGCCTATAACTTTTTTATTTGTGAACATAAACATCAAGTGTGGGTAGTCATTTTCTTAGTTAGAACATGAGGAACATTTTGGTACCAAAATTATTCAGATTTGCTGAATTTTTTCGATTTTGAATTTTCAACACCTCCCACTTCAGTGAGTGAGGCAATGCATGTACCCTATGCTACGCAACGTCATCAACAAATTGTGACGTCGCTTATGACGTCACTTGTCTCGCACTTTGACGCTGACTAAATTTCTTTTTATCTGTAAGTCCTGATGGCTATAGTACATGTAGATAGATCCAGGTGTTCTGTCACAAAACTCCTTTGTCTTCTTTTACTTTATTGTGATTCGGCTTGAAGCATGGTTAACAAATTGATTAACTGTAAATCTTCTAAAAAAGTATAAAATAAAAAGAAAATTTACTTTTTTTTAGTAAATACCAAATATATTTCATCTCGTGAGTTGAAAACATCGAAATTTTCATTCGTGCTGCGCACTCATGAAAATTCTGATGTTTTCAACACACTCGATGAAATATATTTGGTATTCACCTCAAAAAAGTAAATATCCTCTATAGAATGGGGATAACCATATTCAAAATTTTCATTTGGGGAGGTATATCGTCGTCTATACGTCGGAAATTTAGTTTTACGGCGACGCGATATACGTTCGGAAATCACGTTTTACGACTCCACTTACGCGTCGCCGTAAAACTAAATTTCCGACCGTATATACGACGATATACCTCCCGCTTACGCGTCGCCGTAAAACTAAATTTCCGAGCGTATATACGACGATATACCTCCCCAAATGAAAATTTTGAATACAGTTATCCCCTAAATGTTGTCTCCAGTATCCATTGCAGGGATATCATTGTCAATTCCTTTTTAGAAGAATGCTATACTTTAACGAGTGACATTACTTTCTTGCACATCAAATATCGGCGATTTTACATTGGGATAGAAATTCTTTCTCCCACCTTTGTCCATGCAAGATAGGCTGTCTGTCCATTTTTTTTTTATTTATACAATATTTATAGAGGGTAACATATTTAGCTTTGAAAGCTAGTCTACCTTATGGCCCTCTGTAAAACAACTATTTACACATGAAACATATATACAGAGATTTACATTAAAAGAAGTGGTTATATCATGTTATATCACACATACATATAAAATACATGTACCTGGGCATATAAAACAGTTAAACCAATAGTAATACAGCATGATTAAAAAAAAAACACATTGGTGTTCTCTTTAAAATGTTGAAGTACCATGTTCTAATAAAATGGCATGATATTCCAAGCTATAAAAGTTGTTATAACATCCATCATGCACACAAGAGAATCAGTTAAAATACAGGAATCTATCACATGCTTGCTTAGTTAATATTAAAAAAAATAAAATGTTATCACAGTCTTCAAGCAAAGCAAAGTATTCTAGTGAAAAGCTTTAAGAGCCATCCATATTGTATTTTCCATATAAAAAAAATCCTCTGTGGGCTACCTCCCATTTACTGCAGAAACGGTGTGCCTGCAGTAAATGGGAGAACTAATGCGTGTGGGGGAATGACCAATTGTACAAATGTTATAAAACTTTATTATCAACTTTAAAATCACAATTTCCTGCTGTATTTAGCAAATCGTTCTCACGTTTCTTTTAAAAGCACTTAGTGATGTTGAGTTTCTTACTTCTTGAGGAAAGGAGTTCCAGAGTTTGGGAGCTGAACAAGAAAATGCACCACTATACAGCGAAGTACGTGCTAAAGGTGTATATAAAGTACCATTTTGTCCTGATCTTAGATTTAATGAGTATGTACGAAATATTTTTCTCACATACCAACGCATACGAGATCAAGTGATCCCTATGTAAGCTCGCTGTCGGAAAAGTCTGTCCCACATCGCTACCCATGTGAGATAAGCGTAACTTATACGAGATAAGCCACACGCGGCCGGTTGCTAATGTGAGATAACATTTTTGGCGCATGACTGTATTCCTTTGAAAGCGAAAGTTGAATTGTTGTCAGTCAGGCAAAAAATTCTATGTTGAATTTTCAGCGATTTAAGTCGGCCTTCAACTTGGTTTAAAAGTAAAACTGTTCATTTTACTTAAAACCTTTATTCAATGCTCTGAACATGCTGAGTGCATTGCGATTGGCATATTTAACCTGTTGTGTTGGGCATTGAGTGACTGAATCCACCGGGACGGGGAGCATTGACGATGTAAAAACACACCACACACACACATTTTCCTCAACAAAATTACTTACTCGATTTACTGTGGCTGATAAGCTAGTTCTTGTGAATCCATTTTGATGAAATAACCATTTGTTCATTGTTTAATGCGCTGTCTATTCGCTGTTTCAAGTTGATTTGTACAGCGTGCGTTATTGACTGTAAACATCGATCTCAGTGACGTCACCAACTAATAATACACAGTACTGTACCGTACGGTCGTGGTATATGAGAAAAAGAATCGATCATTGGTGTTCAGTGGTTCCAGAAAAATCCCAACCCTCGGGTCCACCGTTCAGTGGGAAACTCGGCAAGCCTCGTTTCCCACTTGAACGGTGGGCCCTCGGGTTGGAATTTTTCTGTCCTCACTGAACACCAATGTTGGATTCTATTTATCTTACATGACCAGTTGACAGCTTTATTACATGGGCAGAGTAATATATTATAATTTTTCCAAAAATGATATTCAAAGGCCAATATATTGCGACAAAGTAAATTAAAGACATCAAGCAAGGGTAAACGTTACTTATTGACGTCATATAACGTTAATGAAGTCACAGAATGTGCACCAGGTGACGATAATGGAAATGTGACGCTAATGGCTCAGGTGGCCAAGGAGGATTTTATTTTGCATTTTGCAACTAAACTAATGCTCCAATCGTGGTTTCTAGTAAATGGCAAGGTGCAAACTAAGTTTACACCCATTTGAATACCCGATAAAGACAGTCGTGAACTCAGAAATAATGTAAATCTAAAGAGTAAAAAAATAATTTTTTAACGATTTTGGACTTTTTATGTTCCAACAAAAACTTGGAAAAAGTGGGAGAAAAACAATCCATCATGAGCCTGTCCATGTAGGAAAGAAAAATCTCACCCTCAGGGTTGGAATTAAACCAGCGACTCGGCAATCCTCGACCATGATTATAATTCTGACCCCTCGAGTGAGATATCTCTATCCTACATGGACACTCATGGTGGATTATAAGGATCTTATATGTGTCAAATAGAACTATGGCTCGACTTAACGGTTCAGTTATGGTTCTTGATCACCTAGATAATCGATAAGTCAATTGTCCCCCTTACACCGCGGCGACTATATCGCGAAATCGATTTATCTCAGTCCAGGTATCGATGGTTTTTGTCTGACGAAAGAGGCCTTTATACCGTCTTTACCAGAATTGTTGGATAGAATTTTCATTAATGTACATTAAATTGTGCATTTAAAATTTGTTTCAAATAGGAGTATGCATGCATCTGATTGAAATCAAGAAAAAATGTTTTTTCATATCCAAATGTAAAACATGTTTGTCCACTATTCGTGTGTTCTGAGTTGAGTCTTAAAACAGCACATGAGCGCTTGAGTACTTACCCTAAAAGCGCCAATCGCAACAAAAGTCGTCTGTTTTTCTCGTCTGCTGAAATGTGTAAGAAGCCTCTATGACAAACAGTGTGGACCCAGATCAGACTGTTCCTATAGGAGCAGTCTGTTCTGGGTCCACACTGTTTGCTTCTATACTTAAATTCATCATTAATGTTTGGCAATTATTTGCAGTGGACGACTTCAGCAGACGACATTTTCAGATGTATTTTTTCTTGGCGCTTTAAGGGTCTAAATGTTGATAAAAAATTATGTGGGCCACGACGTGAAAAAAACTCTCTTCGGGGGTTTGAGAACAACAAAGGCGCAGACCAGTCTGCGCTTCCGCAGCGATTTAGAAATAACACAACTTCACCAAACAAGGCCGTCGGCGGCGGTACGGCCATGACACTTTTTAGGCCAAAAAGGTTTTAGCAGGACCACTTTTGGGGGGCTGGATATATGCTTATTTGGTCTGGTTAATTTTTTTTCAGTTTCCTCTAGACTTTTTAATGCGATGATCTAATGAGGTCAATATTAACCCCCGTGTATCAAAGATTGAGAAACTGACACCTGTTTTAACGACAGCAATTATGATTAAAGATGATCGTTTGGAGTGATCATGCAACAGAATATTCTTTAATCTGATTTATTTCAGAACAATGAGATATTATACTATTATATGAGAAGGAAGAGAAAATTAATATAATGATGTTTTCCCAAAAGTTTACCCGTATCAGTATTGTAAATGCGCAGCCTAATTTGAGTCTTCTCTCGGTATAGATCTAGAATTATAGGTCTAGATAAAAAAAAAATCAGCATAATATTGTGAATGGTTACCCTCACTAAATAAAGTCGTTACTTACTTACTTACTTAATATTTTCTTATCCAACATTTTAAGGTTTGCTTCAAAAGAACCGTCTCATCTATTGTATAAATAAATAAAAAATAAATAAAAATAAATTAAGGCAGTTCTTTGAGTACATGTGTACCGTTGAGATTGGTACTCTGGCTTTTATAAAAGATAATAAGATAACGAATTATCAGGAATGTGGACCCGATATGGTGTGAGCTTTACAATACTCGTTCTTTATCTGGATCCACACTGTACATTTGCTTCGAAAATAAAATCAGCTGACATCTGTAAAGACTGGGTCCGAAGTTGACAAAAATGTCTGATCAGCGTCTTCGCTTCAAGTTGAAAAACCATAATACATGAATATAATGCAGACAGGAAAATGCGCCAAAATTCACGAGAGCAGTCGCTTTAGGCCAAATCCTTATCAGCTATTTTCACACTTTAAACACAGATGAGCGATCTCCCACTGAGTTCTCGCTGTGTCAATAAGAAATGACCACATCACAAACTTGTGACGACTGCCAGATTCTTTAACCATACGCGAACACCGTATATTAATGGAGCAGGTCAGTCTGTGCATATATTACATGCTCATAGCAGTTTCTTGTCTTCACTGCCCAGATGCCATATATAAGCATGACTTTTCAGTTAACCATATATGCGAACAACATATGCGCATAATAATTTATCTGCGCAGTCTGATCAGCCCATTGCTGTTTGCTGTTGAAAGACCTTTACCTTTTATAAATTGTTTTTGGCCAGTTCTAGTCCTCACTGACCCCGATCAGCTCGGTGTGACGGGGTTTGTTTAAATATATGCCTTCTGGGAATTTCTAACCGACACATATGGAACGCGAACAGCAATGGTTCAGGCCAGACTGCGCTGTGCAATCTCACCAGAACCTTTGCGCTGAACGGCCTCACTTAAAACTCAATTATTAGTTTACAATTATGTTTATTTTCAATATTGCAAACAATGCAGGCTCGGAGAGATGTCTTGTTATGAAGTATCTGGGTCTACACTGTTGCTTATGCTTCATTTATGGAACTCATCACGGATTTTAAATTACCTATATATGGACTCATCGGCATAATATATGCATGTCTTTTACTGTACTTGCAAACGAAATTATTTGTGTAGTCTGAGCATGACAGATTTGGTAGTATGACAGAAAAAAAAGGATGTAATACTGAGCAGTAGAGACCCTGACGAGACGCCGCATGGCAAAACTAGTAAGTTGGGTGTACAGTGCATGAACGCTGTTGTGATTAGTCTGGGTATCTGAATTTATGCATAAGTTTTCAGGCGCCACACACAGAGTCGTTTATTCGGTCAAAACTTTGTTAGGACCAAGATAAGACCTATAGCCTCAGGGATTATCTGACACCTGGGATTATCGCATATCCCGTTATGAGCGTCTCAAAATCGTTTGTCACCAGAATCGCAACGGACAGGCGGCAATCAAAAATACTTATCCTATCGACGAACGTGGATCGAAAATGGTTAGAAAAGGTGTTTTCGATTGCCATTTGTCACCAGTCGGGCGACAAATAACAATCGAAAACTCTGTTTTTAATTATCTTGATCTACGTTCGTCGATAGGATAAGTATTTTCGATTGCCGCCTGTCCGGTGTGAGATTGAAGTACGAATATTCTCTTGCTATAATTTTTTGCTATAAATAGGCAAATAGGTTAAATAATTTGTTTGATTTGATTCTTTACGTCCCATCAATAATCAGTTAAACAGGGACGGGTCTTCCTGGGTTGAACCAGTACTAAGCTAGGATAAATGTGTCTTGCTCAAGGACCACAACGCAGTGACGCCGGTGAGGCTCGAACCCGCGGCCTCTCGGTCTCAAGTCAAGCACAACAATGAATTAACAATAGTTAAATAATAATAATAATAATAATAATAATAATAATAATAATAATAATAATAATAATAATTGTTATACTTAAGATTAAAGTTAAAAAATAAATTGAGGCAACTTGTAATCGAATTATTTTTTATTTCGGCGATAAGATAATGTTTTTTGTTATTTTCTTAATTTTACTAAAATTTAGATTTTTTTCATAATCATGTCTCCCAATTAGCTAAGTTTCCCCTTTCTTTTAAAATGCTGTTAAGATTTCTCAACATTACCTAAGCAAGCATATCGCATATTGTAGAAGCATTACTGATCCACAATATTCGAACTTAGACATTTTCTCCGCTCTGGTAAGAAGGCGCTTAAACTCAATTTTCAACCTAAAAATGACAGAACTAAAATGTAATTTATTTCTATGAAACTTATATGGTTGATATTGTTGGATGATAGAGATACCATTTATAACTTATAAAACATTGGGAAAATATCAGAACATGATTATTTTGGGGCCATAAAATGCTCACCATAAGCATTTTCATTCAATTTACATTGAAATGAATGGGATTTTACCAGTTAAAAAGATGAACAATTTGACAAAACTAAATATTTAGTTATTTCATATTTGTTTATGTCATTGTAAAGATAAAACATTAAATTTTCTTTTGATAACTTATAAAATAATGACAACTTAATAATAAGTTAGTTATCAATAATTTATTTAAAGGTTTGTATACTTTTCTGTGTAATTGATGCCACAGATTTCAACAGGTAAGTTGCGAGAGTGGTCAATATTCAAGGGAGATAATCGGTCAGATAAAACCGATTACAGCGGATATTGTCCCATATGGTCGAGTCGAGATAGAAGTTTCCAACCCGAGGAATGACCTTGTTGATCGGAACCGAGGCTTGCCGAGGTTCCGATCAGCAAGGTCATTCCGAGGGTTGGAACTTCTATCTAGACTCGACACACATATAAGATCCTTTTTCTTGCATACCACCACTGATTTTAATCTTTATATGTTTTTTGTTATTTATTTTTGTTAATCTTTCTTCGCACTTTATTTTGAGAACCGGCTCATTATTTTCATATGCATAATTAAAGTATGCGCTGTTGCGATGACACTAAGCACGACGCGGTTACAATGTCAACGCCTTAAAAAAAATAGTGCCGTTTTGGGTGCCTGATTTCCTTTTTTCTCAAAATTTACTTGGAAACGATAACTACACGGCATGCAACATTGAATTTGTATCCATTAGATATCCCTTACACCTAATATAGCATACGGATTTTATCTTTAACATAAACACGCTTGGCGGTGTTGCGGTGTTCTTTTGATCGCGAATCAAGATGGCGGCAGATATGAAAGACTGGAAGCCTAGATTTTTTGTCAATGTCACCGGTTACCACGACCGGCAACAGTATATCGTCTTGATATATGACTTCTACGTGTGATGGAATGACTATGTACAAATATTTGTATAAAAACGCAGCTCTCCGTTCAGATTTACGGACCGAAATAGAATCTAGCTGAACAAAATCGGAGACCACGAGGGACAGCCTAGGAGAATCTCGAAGCTCTATTTTCCTTCGAGATAGAACATAGAAGACTGTGGAGACAGTGATTGAGTCTGCAGCCTCGACATGGTTAACCCGGTGTTGGTGAGTGATTGCTAATCTTTCGTTAGAGACAGAAGGCCAGATAAGAGGCCCTCCCAGGGGAGTACCTGTTCCCTTGTTCCCCTGAAATAAATTGGCTTGTTCCCCTGTTCCCCAAAAATAGAAAATTTGTTTTCTTATGTTCCTTGTTCCCCAATATTGTCTTTGTTCCCCTCAAAATTAGGCCTTTGTTCCCCTGTTCCCCTAAAATAAATGCCCTGTTTCCCCTGTTCCCCAAACCCCCTGGGAGGGCCTCAGATAAGCTTTAGTTCATTTGGGTAAAATTGTTAATTTTTAGGAAATTTCTTTTCTTTACTTTACCCCCATATAATTAAATTGCTTTGTTCAGTCCAAATCTGTTACAGATTCTGTATCTTCAGCTAGATGCTTCCTCCTAGCCCATGTACTTTTGAGACATAAAAATTTGATTTTGTTTGCTTTTTCTCTTAGAGCAACAATATTTTTCAAAGCAAGCCTTTAATGAATCTTTAAATTTTTGCAACCGAGCAATTCCACAGTGGAATGGTCTTTCTCCTTCGGTGGTCAATTCCCAGACTACTGAGGAGTTTAAGGGCACTCCTAATTTAGTCAAAACACAGCTGATCACAGCTGAAAGATTTTTCTTGTATTTTTTTTTTTTTTGTTTGGTTTTGTTTTGTTTCTTCAAAATTCCAAATTCACACTCCCTGGCGTAATAATCGCATGCGATCCTGCCAGTAGCAAAAGACAGATAGAACTGTTCATAGCCTTATGAATGACATAATTTGATTGATAGCTGCCAAGCTCTCTTGCCCATCCAATACTTATCGGACATAGAAGTGACACTGATGTTGTGATTGACTGCAAGCCATACCGAAGTCGCATGTGCAAAACAAGCTTCTTGTTTGCTTCATAGGCTGCCCGTGTTCACACTGGTGGCTGTTCCGCTTTTCCGTTTTACACTCCAACAAAACCGTTAATACAATTATATATTAAATACAAAACTTTTCCCCCCTAAATTATAAATGATTTCTATATTTTAGATAATAAAATGTAAATAAAAGCAATAGATTCGATTTTTGGAATCATGAATACTTCATATTCCGTTTTCCACATCAGGCCTTGTGGCACAATCTTCTCGAGTGTCGATTCTCCCACATGTAGATTAAGTGTCTCAAAGGTAAAATTTCCACAAATGCAAGAGACCCGAAATATATGATTCCATGAACATTCCAAAAATCGAATCCATTTCTTAAATGCAATCAGAATGTTCAAACAGTTGGGGTCCAGATCAGGCCTGACAATTTGTTGGTCCTGATCTAGGTTTAAACTGTTTGCTTAAGGTTATCAGCAGATGACAGAAGTAGGTATTTGATTTATAAATTAAATTAGAACTCAAGCATTAAGGAAATTTTATTTGCGTAAACTTTAATTATTTTCTTTCCCATTCATTTGAACATGTGTTTTGGGCGCTCGAGGGGACCGTCTCATTGAGACGGTTCTTTTGAGTACCTACACCATACGTTTTGGATGAGAAATAAAGAAGATAATATTCCAATACACACTCTTATCTGGAGGCCTGGCTGTTTTATTTGCTTAAACTTTTAATTAATTTATTACCCATTAATTCAAACATGTGTTTTGGGTGCTCAAGGGGACCGTCTCATTGAGACGGTTCTTTTGAGTACCCACACCATATGTTTTGTATTGCTATTCATAGATCCAGACGAGGAAATTTTATTTGCGTAAACTTTTAATTGTTTTCTTACCCATTACGTTGAAAATGTGTTTTGGGTGCTCAAGGGGGCTGTCTTATTGAGACGGTTCTTTTGAGTACCCACACCATATGTTTTGGATGAGAAATAAAGAAGATAATATATTCCAATACACACTCTTATCTGGAGGCCTGGCTATTTTATTTGCGTAAACTTATAATTAATTTCTTACCCATTAATTTAAACATGTGTTTTGGGGCCGAAGGGGACCGTCTCAATGAGAGGGTTCTTTTGAGTACCCACACCATATGTTTTGTATTGCTATTCATAGATCCAGATAAGGATATTTAATTTGTGTAAACTTTTAATTTTCTTACCCATTAATTTGAATATGTGTTTTGGGTGCTCAGGGGGACTGTCTCATTGAGACGGTTCTTTTGAGTACCCACACCATATGTCTTGGATGAGAAATAAAGAAGATAATATTCTATCCCACCCTCACACTCATAACTCTTATATTCTCACAAACCCGGCCCAAGAGAATGAAAAAAACTAACAGCCCCATGCTCGCTGTACGTCGATCCGTGACGTCATTGTGAAGTTAAAATGACGTCACCATGGCACATCTCAGCGTATTTAGGATTTTCTGGAAGTCTTTTCCATATTTTAACAATATAAACGAGGTAATGGCACTTTCAATGGACATTGTTCAAGCACTCTAATTCATTGAACAGGGTTCGCACAGGCTTGAAAAGTACTTGAATATACAAGACTGTCTTGAAAAGTCCTTGAAAATTAAATTTCCCTTGAAAAGTACTTGAAAAACACTCAAAGGCCTTGAAAAGTATTTGAATTTTACCATTTGCAGGAGGATTCAACACTGTTTTTGGAGGCCTAATTTCGTGGCAATGTTTGCACCATGATGAAAGGAAAACAAAAGGGATAGTTAGTAAGTAGCCTACAGAATATGAGGGATTTTATTTTATCATATGACGTCGCGTCTGGGAGTGAAATAACGCCATGCAATAAAATCGATAAACCACTAGTGGTTTATCGATTTACGGGAAATGTTATGACGTCCATAACAACGTTGCATACATAACAGACTGTAATGGCAAAATTATCACGTCTTTACGCCAGAAATGAGATTTCAAAGTAGTTGTCATATGATAAATAGAATCTAACATTCGTGCTCCTGTATTATTGAATTTATTAAACTCGTTGCGAAAAAGTAATAAAGTGCTCGGCAAGCCTCGCATTTTATCACTTTTCCCCAACTCGTTAAATAAATTCATTAAACATGAGCACTCATGTAAGATCCTCTATGTACCTATGTCCCTTCTTTCATCAGCAAAAAGGCATTTATTTGGAGAATTTTTAGCTCATTTTGAACAGTCACTATTCTTTGCTACATGTACAAACACCAGCATACCCTGTCAAAATGCATGTCAATAAATGGGCGTAGACAGAAAAGGAGGAACAATACTAATAGGGAAGGGTGGAACATTGGAACATTCAAGGAAAAAGCAGTATTAAAGAGAAAAGGAGGAATAATACCGCTTGGGGGGATGGAACATTATAGAAGACTAATGAAATATGTTGAGGGTGGAAGAGGGCTGGTAAATAAACTTCTCAATCTTCCAGTTACAAGCGTAAAATGAGACTGACTCGGGCTAGAGTAAGGCCCTGTCCCGAGATAAGGAAAAATTTTCAGGCGCGCGCAAAGAGCACAGCCAATCAATTTGAGCGTCTCATACTAGCGGACCAATAAACGACTCTGATAGTCATACAGTGACGTCAGATGGCGCTAGGGCGGAGACATTATTTTGTATACCTACGAATAGAACAGAACAGAACAGGATATCTATACACTGCTTCCTCCAGTTAATTACTAGCTATGAAACATAGCTTCACCATTTGGGAAAGTATATAATGAAAAATTGGGAAAATAAGCACTAAAATACATGAAATTGGGAAAATAAAGGCCATTTTTGGATTGGGAATGACTCCCATATAAGGAGGTAAAAATGGCCAAATAAAATCACTGGTAAGGAACAATTTAATATTGATAGGGAAGGATGCCAGAAACATAAGAGAAAGATAAATGAGGAAAGAGAAATTTTGTAAACCATATTTTTCTAAACGAAAACATAATGTTGGTTGTACTCAAAAGAACCGTCTCAATGGGACGGTTTTTTAAGTAGTGAGTACCCTAGTTCTGGGACCATAACCTAGTTTGTAAGTTTCATCATCGTCAAACTAGAATGGGACAGAACAAAAAATCCATTCTTAGGCCTAATCTTAGGTCTATGAGTACCTAAGCATATTTTAACATGAATAAAAAATAGTTACAATTATTGTTTGTGGCCGTGTTCCTTGGCTGTACCAGTACTGGCCGGGTGGGTTTATGTTTTTTGTGGTTCTTTGTCCAGGAACTCCCGAAGGCTCAACCGGCAGTGGTTCTGGTTTTAAAGCGTCTCAGAAGACGGGGCAACGGCTTAAAGTCTCATAGTTACAATTTTATGCATAAAAAGTTCCTTAATCTGGACCTATGATAATGAACCGTTTTTAAGGAATGCTATTTTTAATTGAACATATGTTGTTTATGTTTAGTTGTCATTTGTATACACCAGAGGAATAGAAAATTGTTTAGAAATTGGCAAAGATCACAATTTTAACATACAAGGGAGGACCTCTCTTTAAGGCAAATTTAACCCATTGAGAAGGGAGAAAGATACAAGCTGTGTCTCATTTCAAATGTTGCAGACTTTTCATAAGAAGCTCGGATTTTTGACAAGTTGGTATAGTTCAATTGGCAGAACGGCCTCAGGTTATCATATGAAAGCACCTGGAGGTATGTCGGGGTTCGAACCCCAGTACTAGCAGTCTGATCTGATGCTTTGTTTTTATTCAAAAATATGAAAAACATAAAAATGATAAAAAATTCATTCAAAATATAGCATTTTTGAGAAGCATTTACTTTAGGAAGTGAAAATGTTGTCTCCCTTGTAAGTTAAGGTTTAGAATTAAAAGCCAATCTCTGAGGAACAAAATTCAGAGTTAAAATGATTGATAACACTGCTTTAGTGAAATCTAGCCATTTCAACACAATCAGCTTTCATGGTGTAATAGGAAACATACTCACTCTTGGAGTGAGGGCTCCAGGTTCAAATCCTGGTGAAAGTACAAAGTTGGGCAGCTGGAAACTGATTTGGAGGAATCAATTATAGTAACAAAAATAGAAATCTAGCCAGTACAACAAAATAAGCTTCTGTGGTGTAATAGAAAACATACTCCAAGAGGGTTCCAGGTTCAAATCCTGGTGGAAGTAAAAAAGTTGGCAGCTGGAAACTGATTTGGATGCTTCAACAAGATATCAGTCCAACTTTCACCCTATGGGCAAAATGATATCGCCCCAATAACTAACTGATATTCAAACAATATCCATCTTATGATGGTTAGATATTGGTTAGATATTGGTTTACTAACTAGGGGTAGAAACTGTGGCATGCTTGAGAGGTCATCTCTTGTCAGGCCATTAGGGATCATCATCTTGGCTTCTCTTCAAAAAGACCTTGACTCTCTGTTGACAACTAATTGAACTCTGCTTACAGCTAAAAGGTTAGCAGGTCATCACATAGTGCCCTATTTTGTACATGTCCCGACCCAGGCGTTGGGAGGGGGATTCCCTTGAAAAGCATGTAATGACATCGTGAGCTTTTGATGCTACAGAAGTGACATAAGGACCAAACTTAAAGCTTCTGTGTGCAGTCACTACCCGAACCACAGATTTGATGGCTGTCATTTAGGCCTAAAATAAGTAAAAAAAATCTTTCAGGTTACCAGACTGCCTATTTTTTAGTGTTTATTTTTGGCAAGGGATTTCCCCCAGTTTTTAAAAGATCACACCCCCCCCCTCCCTAAATTTAAGGAGGTAGGGTGTGATATTTTTTATATAAGCCAAGAAAAATATTCTAAAATTTAAGTAAACTACTCGCTTTTTTTAAATGGTAGCATTGAAACTGATGTTTTTGTCTCTAAATCTTTTTTATTGGATTTCCCAGTTCAATCAGTCCGACAGGACTCCAAATAAGAGGGGTTAAAGGGTATTTCAGCATTGATTTTTTGGAATTAAGAATTGAAAATTAAATTGAAGGGTAAAAATATCCTTTGCAGTTTGAGTTTTCAGTGCTGATGTTCAATTTATGTGGTGAAATCTTTATTCTTAGTAAGAAAAAACTAATTAATATACACCAATTGTATTTAAACTTCGTAAGTTTTCCTAAAAATGCAACATGTATTTGATACAAGCAACTTTTCTTAAAAATATGTTAAGCAAATATTGGGTCTTTTTACAAGGCTTTGCAATTCCTGCAATTTGATACTTTAAATATAGAGTAAAATGCTCATTAAATTAAAAAGTAGGGTGTGAAAAACCCATTGGTCCAAATCCTTATCTAGACCACTGCAGTCTCCCCATTTAAAAACTTTTAACAAAATAAAAATATTTTGAAATTATGTACAAAGCTTGATAGTGATGAGTTGTATTGTGTAACAAAATAACAGCCACATATTGCTTATCAGTCCCTTTATTTGTTCATTTTTCTTTCTCTTCAAGGAAATTTCTGTCACAGATTTCTCAGCTCCTATTGGAGCCAATGTTTTCAAATTTTGTGTACACCTTCATGTAGGCAAAGTGTGTAGTGTAAATGAAAATTAAGATGCCAATCCTCATTTTGCCTTCTTTTTTCAAATTTTCAATTTTTCCTTCTGTCCTATAAAATACATATGGACATTTTTTTTCTGTCAAAGATTTCTCAGCAACTACTTGACTTAGGATTCTTAAATTTGGTACAAAGCTTGATAGTGATGAGTTGTATTGTGTAACAAAAACAGCCACATATTGCATATCAGTCCATTTATTTGTTCATTTTTTCTTCCTCTCCAATGAAAATTTCTGTCGCAGATTTCTCCGCTCTTATTGGAGCCAGTGTTTTCAAATTTTGTGTACACCTTCAGGTAGGCTAAGTGTATTGTGTAAATGAAAATAAAGATGCTAAAGCTCATTTTGCCTTCTTTTTCAATTTTTCCTTCTGTCACTCCTATATCTTAAATCATTAAAGTTTTCTCAGAAACTACTTGATTTCATAGGGGCCCGGCGCGTTTTTGGTTGATTTGGGACACATATCGGTCGAAAAAAGTATATATTAGGTAAAAAATAAACGATAGATTTGGAATTCTAGTCGTATAATTTTTGTTTGTTTGTTCTCTTGATGATCAAAATGTTTGGCCGAAATGTCCGATAAGCGAATATTGTTTACATTGACAACCAAAAGTAGTTCCGGCAGAAGTAGTTCGGCGCTACATGCGTCAGTTCTTTTTTTATCTTTCCCTAGGGCTGGTACGGCACGTGCCAGGGGTGTGAGATAGAAATGTCTTACATGGGTAAAAATAGCGGAAATCCCGATCCGGTATGCGAGAATGTTATAATCTTACCCATGTTATCTTACCCAGGCTGTCATGTGAGGGCTGTACATTGGTTGTATTGGTCGTTAAGTGACGTCATTGTTATTTTAAAGTGACATCGTCATGTCATGTCGCGGGCGTCTCAGCGTATTCAGGGACTTCTGGAAACTTATCTTAAAATAAAAAAGACCAATGGTGAGCAAGAAAAAGAATCCATTATTTTTGTAAGGGTAGGATAGAACAATCCGTCCCTCGGGATAACCGTTTGTCATCACTCGGCAAGTCTCATGATGCTAAACGGTGATCCTCCGGACAGATTTTTCTATCCTATCCTCACACTATATTGCATAATATTTAGTATAATTGCAGCGATATCATTGTCAGTTCACTTCAAGGGCAGTGCTAGTTACAGACGGGTATAAACATGTTTGCTTCAATCAGAATACGCTGCAGGGATACCACAACCAGTTTATCACCAGCCCAATGTTAGGTATAAAGAGGGAGAATTAACAGGAAATGTTGTTATCACTATTACCAGTTGTATAGATACCTTTGTCAATTAACTACAAACCCAGACTGTAAAACTGCAGCTCAGCTGCCATCTCTTTTGGTGTTAAATATAAGTTTACAGCAAATGAGCTGCCAACCCTTTTGGTGCTAAGTAGCACATTTTTACAGTGTAGACTCATGTAAATTTAGTAGACGGAGAGGCATTATAGAGAGTGCGATATAAATGACGCTTTGTCCGATTCGGTGTCTACACTGTATCCCCATGTAACGTGTGTTCAAACGTGAAATCTGTGACAAGATTGGGTAAGGAGAAGGGGTTTATCATTCATAACCCTTAAAGCGCCAATCGCGACAAAAGTCGTCTGCTTTTCTCGTCTGCTGAAATGTTGAAGAAGCCTTTATGGCAAACAGTGTGGGTCCAGAACAGACTGCTCCTATAGGAGCAGTCTGTTCTGGGTCCACGCTGTTTGCTTCTATGCTCAAATCGTCAGTAATGTTAGGCAATTATTTGCTGCAGACAATTTCAGCAGACGACATTTTCAGATGCATTTTTCTTTGCGCTTTAAGGGTTTACATAAATACCCTTTACTAATGGGGTGACAAAATTGAAACACGCCCCTTACATGTACGTATAGAACAAATTATAACTATTCAAAATCATTCGTTTGATCGAATTGTTTTGTGTACACTGGAGATATCTATTTCTTCAAACAATATATTTGCATAATTGTAAATTTTGACGACATAGCAACGACTCTCGTGCATTTTAGAAACACAGTAAACCCTGTCGTAAGCGGCCGGTCAAAAATATACAAACCACTGGTCTTAAAGACAAATGGTAGCCTAATGAAAGTTGAAAGTATTGCAGAATGCTCTCTGCAATATGTTTGACCTGCATTAAGCGGTAATCGGTCTTGAAAACCAATTTTGGTCTTCTTTTTGAGTGGCCGCTTAAGACAGGTTTTACTACATGTTGTTAGCTCATTCTTGAAAGTATTAGAAAATAATCTCTGCTGCACATGTATAGAAAAGAGTAAATCTACTGAATTGACCGATACTAACTAGTAGGCTATTTTGAACATCGTAGTTGTATTATAGATGGTGGAAAGGGTAGTCCGCGGTTTGGAACTCTTTTGCATTGTTGTCCAGCCTATCAAGAAGAACAGGCCTCGAGGATATAAAACTTGAGTACAGTCACAAACTCAAAATAAAGCGCAATGATTGGCTGCTTGCGGACACGTGTCCGCAAGCAGCCAATCATTGCGCTTTTTTTAGTCTGAGAATGAACTCAAGTTTTATATCCCCGAGGCCAGGTCTCTGTATTGGCACTAGCTCTAAATTTGGTTACCCTTTTCTAATTAACAAATTTATTTGTCGAAATATTCATTTACATTTCTTGTTAGGTAAATATACACCAAACTGCTTACAATCAAATTTTTCCAAAATGATTTAAATCAAGAACCATTTCGTGTGTTTTAAAAAGCCCATTCTTCTACATGGCAAATGATTACTTAAAGTGTTAATCTGACTGTCAGGTCACTTAATTATTCGTATGGTTCCTAGATTTATTTAACAGACGTATGACCCTTTGTAAACTGGAACCCCTTAAACTGTTAACTTGTATTTTTGCAAACAGTGAAGATCTAGATGAAATGTCACAGAAAGTGGCCTTTCATCTTGGTCTTCACTGTTTGCTAAAAAAAATATATCCTAAGAGGAAGTAGTTTTTAATCATAGCCTGTGATCCCTCATTTTGTACAATGGACCATTCTGACAGCTGTATCAAACTAAATTTATCGAATAGTCAATTGATCTACAAAGGGTTTAAAAGAAGTTTCAGATAATATACATGGATTTTTAGTAAGACAGACAATAAGCTAGTTTACGGTAAAGTTAAAAAGCACTATTGAGCAAACTATCATTAGTAGTTCTTATACAACCAGCTGATTCCTTTTCTCTTGGTGTTGCTAAAATCATAGAACTGATATCACATTTACCATTTGTTTAAGGTGTCAAATTTAAACACAGAATGTGGATTATGTTAAATTAAGAAGTTAACTTTTTTCAAAGTAAACTCAATATTTTGGGGGATTTGTTCGGTGATAAATATTGAAATTCTGATATATCATAAAATATCAATCTGTCGTGCTCTTGTGACAATTTAAATGTAAAGCTTCATAGGTTTTGATAAGCAAAAAATGTCGGCGTAAAATTGTAAATATTTTCTTAACCATTAGTTAAACATATGTTTTGAGTGCTCAAAAGAACCGTCTCATTGAGACGGTTCTTTTGAGTACCCACAACATATGTTTTAGTTGAGAAATAAGAAAATTAAATTTTCGTGACGCACCCTTAGCTAAAGTCCTGCAGTTTATAAAAAGTTCCATTACAGAATCTAAGTGGGCCAGCTCATGAGATTTTGGTACTTTTGCATAATATTATATGACTTTTTGGTTACTGTTAAGGCGGCACCTCTTGAATGCGTAATTAGGACTGGTCAATCTCAGACATAGGTAAACGCTGAAAACGAGGCGTGGTTTTATTCAAAAAGTAACTTATCATCTTGCGCCATTACCTCAGTATAGACGCAAAACACAGTATTTAGTCCTAAAACCGCCAGCAAAATAACTGCATCTGTAAATGTCTATTTAACATAAGCATAGAGGCAAACATTGTGGACCCAAATCAGACTGCTCCTTTGGGAGCAGTCTGATCTGGGTCCGCACTGATTGTCTTTGAGGATTCAAATATTTTAGTGGACTACAAAAAAATACATTTTGTGATTGTGCGCTTTAAGGGTTAAAAATGTGAGTTAAGTGAGTATACGTTAGGATTTTCCTGAAATGCACGCACGTTTGCGCGGTCTACACAACTTACTTATTCTTCACCAAATTAGAACCTGATTTCCCTTGTTTAGCAGATGAAATAGCCGAACCACGCCCAGATATGAATATCAAAGTTGCCGCCTTTACAGTAAGCGAAAAGTCTATTAATATCCCTTGCTACAGCGTGAATGTTCTGACGAGACTGCGCAAATGCACATGTCTGTATGAGCCTTAACTGCCTGCTTATGAAAAAAGTACCAAAATCACATGTACTTGTCCAAAGAGCAGGATATTTAACTTGACTTAAACCATATTGGATATTGTCTTGGATTTTGTTGGACAGCATCTCTTTCTGTTTCATTAAAAAGCATGGGAAGGACATTTACTTTGTTTTATGTGCCATTCTGTTTGCTTCTACTGACCCTCAATGTGCATGGACAATCCGGAACTGATCTTAAATCCCTTAAGACAAAATTATTTGTCACTGATTCTTACAACAGCAAGGTTCGACCAGTGACAGACCAGTCAAACACTGTACAGGTAAGTTTATAATAATAATAATAATAATAATAATAATAATAATAATAATAATAATAATAATAACAATAATAAAAATAGACTTTATTTCTAGAGGGTGACACATTTAGCAAAAACTTATTTCCATGAGGCCCTCACTGACTACAAAAATATAGAAATAAGAAGGACATGAAAAACCAAAGTAATAAGGAAAAGGTGTGTATATACATGCATATATACATGCATATTATATATGAGCCAGTGCATGAGATTTTCAACAATGTGGCATTTTGACATGTGTAGACTCGGACGAGCCTCTACAGCCTCCTTTTAAGCTTAGAAACTCCAAATGGTGTTCAGTCAGTAGCTTAACAATCGTAAAATACTCAAGCGACTAGCAAAGGCTCTGATCAGACTTTGCGTATGGGCAGGCTGATCTGAGGCTTTGCTGGTCGCACATACCACATTGTTGGAAATCTCATGCACTGGCTCATATGTATTTACATACCTTATTTGTATACAAAGATAAAAAAGCAATACAATCAATGCTTTGACCCTTTGTTAACACAGGGACAGCGCAATCAGAGATGGCCTAAGATGGAATGCTGCATAACACAGGATTCTACCAGAGTCTTTACTGTTAATAGAGACAAAAACAATCACTAGGGTCATTTATAAAGAACATCAAAACTATATTGTATCAATTTAACTGACAGATTCAACAGTCAAGAAAGGATTAAAACAAGTCTATATGTTCATTAGATACAAGATAAGTTCATCCATTTTATCATTGGCTATGAAAAGAATCAACGGAGTCAGAGGGTTTTTTTACCAGTCTGGTAAATTGTTCCAAATAACTGGCCCAGAATAGATAAAACATTGTTTGAAGATTTCTTTGTGTGGTCTTGGAGTTGAAAATTTGATGTATTTACTGATCTGATTGAAGAATAGTTTTATATACTGTTCTGATGGTGAACATATTATTAATATTAGATGGGGTGATCGAAGAAAAATTCTTTCAGAAATATTTAGAGTTTTTAGTTCATTCATACTGCATGCAATATCAGTATACTCATAGCCTAAAATGATTCTAACATTTTGTTGTAATCCGTAAATTCTGTTGATGCTGGAATGAGAAGTTTCTCCCCAAACTGTGGAGCAATAATCAGTGTGAGGTTGAATATAAGTCTTATAAAAGTGTACTTTATTCTCCCGTGAGAAAAATTCTTTCAGTTTTGATAGAAGCCACAAATTTGAAGAAATTTTCTTTGCAATAGACTGCATGTGGATTGGCCATGTTAGATTTTTATCTATAAAGACACCAAGGACTTTATCGTTTTTGACATTCTTTAAGATATCACTATTGTAAGTTTGGTTAAAAACATTATTATGTAAATGGAGGCGTTTCTGTGAGGTGGTGATTACCATCCCTTTGGTTTTAGCAGTGTTTAAAGCTGCATAGTCTGTAACTTTTGATCTTCTAATTTTGGAAAAAAAAATCTATTTTCAAGAATACACTAAAAATACTCAAATTCAGGTAATTATTTTACCATTTTCATAAATCTTAACAAATTATCACTCTCAAAACAACAGCATTTATGTTAAAAATCAACTGTCTAGAATTTTTGGAGGGACGTAAATATTCCTTACAAGAGAAAAAATCACCAGTTTTCAGCTGTACTGAACATATTTATTGTGAAAAGATAACTTTTTTTTCTATTTTTGCTAATGATTTAAAAAGAAAATATTTTTTTTTTTAAATGTTCATAGTTACAGACCTAGTCTCTTTAAAAGCATTCCATCTCGTTTACACAAAAGAGAAAGCTTTTGTAAAGCTGTCTGTAGACTTTGTTCAATAAAACGTGAGTTACTTATCTGATATATTGTGGTATCGTCTGCATAAAGATCTATGAAGACATTTACACATAAAGAGGCAAATCATTTATGAACAATAAAAATTACAGAGGTCTCAAAATTGAGCCCTGAGGGACACCAAACATATTTTTGTTTTCATATTTTGATTCAATATCATTTATGACAAGTTTTTGTTTCCTGTTTAACAAATAGGAGGAAAACAAGAGAAGTGTTTTGTTTGAGATTTTAAAATGCCGTAGTTTTTTAAGCACGAATGGATGATCCATTAAATCAAAGGCCTTTCTGAAATCCACCATGGCCATACCAATGATTTGTCCATTATCCATGGCTTCATGAAATTTATTGATCATCTGGAGAAGGGCAATTAAGTCTGAAAAGAGATTGTATTGAATGAAGTGCATTATGAGAGATCAAAAGAGCCATTAGAGAGAGAGTCATGAACATGCTTTTCTAACAACTTGGATAAGACTTGAAGGACTGAAATAGGCCTTAGGACCATTTGTGTGTAAAGTACTTACTTTTCCTTCTCTCCATTTATCTGGAAATGTTGAGTTGTTTATGCTTTGATTACAAATGTATCTCAAGCTTTCTGCAATACCTTTTAGTTTGAAGTATACTGGGTTGCATGTTATAACCATATTACATTGCATTCGGTCTTTGACCTAGCATACAGTGTTGCACCAGGTGAGACTCTGTGGTATCTTTTCTGGGTCTACACTGTTTGACAATGTACCCATTGACGGTCTTTCAGTGAAAATTACAAATGAGACCTTTCTGAGAAGTTGGCACTAACTTTTATAGTGAGCACATTTTGCTTTTATCCCTGAAAATCAATGTGAAAAACATAAAAACGAGGTTTATATCTTCCTATGTACATTAGTATATCAAAATTATCAACACTTCATCGGTAGCTATGTTTATCTTCTCTTTAAATATGTGACGGTGGGTCAGTTATCAGACTGAATGACGACCCTTACCTCCGACGTTACTCAACTAGGCAAGCCTAGCATTGTATCTCTTTTCTGCAACGTGTTTAAATTACTTCAATTATACATAAGCACCCGTGAAAGATCCTCTATGTAAATGTTGAAACATGTACCATATCTGATGGTAACAATCATATAAGTGATCAAAATTTCTTTCATTCACTTCCAGGTGTCGGTTGATTTCGCCCTAGTTGGTATAAATTCACTCATTGACAGCGATCAGAAACTGACAACAACGGGTTATCTAACAGTCCAATGGAAAGACGAGCTTCTCATGTGGACGTTGGCTGACTACAACGGCATAACTTCCATTCTCGTGCCCCAAAACGATATCTGGCGACCTGATCTGACACTTGATAATGGGATGGAATCAAAGTCAGGACTAGGAAAAAAGTTTATTCAAGCGACTGTTGCTAATGATGGAAGCGTAACGTGGAGTCCGTATGAAGTATTTGAAACATCCTGTACTTTAGACGTATCACATTTCCCCTTTGACACTCAGCGGTGTGATATCAGATTCGTCACTTGGATGAGTGACGATTCCCAAGTTCAGCTCAGTATTGGTAGTACCGGCTTTTACACTTCCAACTTTGAGGAGAATGGAAAATGGAACTTAAAATCAATGTCGACATCGTCTGAAACAACCAATGGCAAGACGACTTTATCGTTTACATTGAACTTGAGGAGAAAACCTTCATTTTATGTTCTTTTCTTGATGTTACCAGCTGTACTTCTGTCAGTGCTGAACGTGTTTGTGTTCGTCCTACCCGCATCATCTGGAGAGAAGATAGGTTACACCATCGCCGTCTTCTTGTCTTATGCATTGTTCTATACAATCCTTAGTGAGTCTTTGCCCACCAACTCTGACAAAGTGTCAACAATAGCGAGTTATCTTTTCCTGATGATGTTCTTAGCTACCCTGGCAGCAATTCTAACTATCACTGAACTACGTATATACAGCAAGCAGACTGTAAATCCGGTAAGATTCTACATCATAACTCACTCTTTAACCCGTATTAGCATAATTATAGTCCTTTTTGTCGGGCCCACCGAGGTTTACGTGTTGGATTTCTTTTGCTCCGGTATTCAGTTTTATTTACTGTTGAGTCCTTATCTTTGCTTTATCTCCTTGTTATATCTTGATTTATATGTTTTAGGGGATGATGCATTGATAAGTTAGGGGTCTTTCATGCAAACCAAATATATATGTGTCTTGATCCACATCTGTGTGAGGTTGGCGCGCCGTTAAACCGGTTTAAGCCCTCCAGTAAAATATTTTACTGACCGTTCCAAGGCGGTACTTCTTTTGTGGATCTTTTATGTTTTTGTTCTGTCTTGTGTTTGCTATGTCTTTGAGCGCGTCTGTTTATATGTGCTTTGTGGTCGCCTGCTGGGAAGGGGCTGACCTCTTGGCTCTCGTTTGTGGTGTCTGGCTGTGAGTTTGTCACTTTCCCATTGGTATCCTGGGTCGGGTGTGGTACTTGATCGTATCGATTCCTGATTTTTGCACCCTTACTTACTTTTACATGGGACATATGCAAACAGTGGATACCCAGATCAGACGCCGCGTTCTGCAGCGTCTGATCAGGGTCTCCACTGTTTGATTACAAACGTTCTATCAAAATTAGAAGAAAATTGGAAAACAATACCTTCTAACAACCCTTCAAACGGAAATGGACTGGTGCTATGTGTAAGAGTGGGAAATTCCATTCGGTTTACTTGTGTAAAATATCTATGTTTTTTTATGACGAGAGCACGGGTGGTAAACCTAGGAACTACCACGAAATTGTGTTAACGTAATTTTGTTCCCAAGCCACATCCGGGACACGTCGTGGTAGTTTCCAGGCCGAAAATTGGATAAAAAAAAATGTGGTGTCACTTTCATTTTTGTTTTATTTTACAACTAAGAACGAATAATGGTGAAATCCGACAATGTGGTTCCGTGTAAATATGTCTCAGCGTCCACTCTAGCCCAAAAGTTTGTCTAAAAAGTTATTTTCTTTCTTTAGATACGTGTTTCCCCACTGAGCATCGGACCAACTTTCCTCAAACATCGAAGGATTTTAGCCCATATATGTCAAATTAAAGGAAATTTGATATTATTTGACGATGGAAATGATAAAAAGACCCTGCATAAACATTCCTACACAGAAAAGAAAGTCTGAGCATTTACTCGTACACGATTCATGCCCCGTTCCTCCTGTGTGGTAGTTTCCAGCTCATCGTGGTAGTTAAAATGCTATCGTGGTAGTTTCCAGGACTTTGTAGGAATTTAGTAGTAGTTCGCATCAGCAGATGTTCACTATTCAGGTCTACTTCATTTTATAAAGACAGGGTGTGCGGGCCTAACCTTGAATACCCCTTTTATTCATACGAAGACCTTTTCAAACAACCTTTTGTCAGATTACAAAATTATTAATGTTGACTGCCTGAATTTTAATTTTAGTGGGCTATTGAATGGATGAGAAGAATGAAAAGAAGGGATATTCACATATTTTGTTTTTGAATAAACATGCTTTTTAATTATCAAATAACATGCCCGTTCATCGTCGCACTCCCATGTATATAAGAAGTGTCCCAACCCAAGGATACATGTATTTCCCTTTTTTCTGAAGCGCAAGTACTAACGATACTTTGGGCCAGTAGTCTTAGCCTGCCATTTTATCTTAAAGTTGACTGAACATGGAACAACGTAGCGAATGACGCAATTTTTTATATCACTTTTTTTTGTCTGTTGCTCGGTCCACCACGGATCAACTGATGACCTTCATTTGCTTTGGATTTCCAGAGGTGTTGTTTGGCAGTCCAGGGCATGATCTCCACCTGTCAAGCATCACATTGAATCTCTTGAGTCCTCAGCTTAGCTTCTTCAAGGTGTTGAAATGTGATTTATTTGTTTACCCTGGTAATTAATTGATGAATTTGAGGGTTATCATGCGAAACAAACAACCACTATAATGTTTTGTAACACTTCAGAAACGTATCCTACAAAGTCTTGGAAACTACCACGATAGCATTTTAACTACCACGATGAGCTGGAAACTACCACACAGGACGAACAGGGCATGAATCATTTACGAGTAAATGCTCAGACTTTTTTTCTGTGTGGGAATGTTTATGCAGGGCCTTTTTATCATTTCCATCGCCAGATGATATCAAATTCCATTTAATTTGACAGATATGGGCTAAAATCCTTCGAACTTTGAGGAAAGTTGGTCCGATGCTCAGTGGGGAAACACGTATCTAAAGAAAGAAAATAACTTTTCAAACAAAATTATGGGCTAGAGGGAACGCTGAGACATATTTACACGGAACCACATTGTCGGATTTCACCATTGTTTGTTCTAAGTTGTAAAATAAAACAAAAATAAAAGTGACACCAACCTTTCTTTATCCAATTTTCGGCCTGGAAACTACCACGACGTGTCCCGAATGTGGCTTGGGAACAAAATTACGTTAATACAATTTCGTGGTAGTTCCTAGGTTTACCACCCGTGAAGAGTGTTAACACTCGCTTTTGATTTTATTATCTTACAATGTTTTTTATCAGTGTGCTATGCAGATCAAAATTAACCCTGGTAAGGGGATTATTGGCTCTTTGCAATGGAACATAAAGTGGTCTATTTTTTGTCTTTTAACAACAGCAGAATCTAGGGAGAAAATTTGGCGCCAGTATTATGTATTTAAGCGCGCGCGCACACACACAAACACACTCACACACGCGCGCGGCCGGTGGCTTCGGCTGTTGTATGTTCTGTGGCGGCGTTTCTGTTGTTGATTCATTGTTTATTGTTGCTTTCATTATTTATCGCGGTTTTGTGTTTGGTCCTTGTTCTGCTATGCAGTACTTAGTGTCCTTTCTAGTTTTACAATTATCTCGCTGAGGAAGAGAGAGTGGGTTGCTTTGAGTTAAATGTCTTCTTGCTGTCATGTGGCTGTAAGTAGTCTGTGCCTCACGTAGGCTGGTCTGCAGTGTGTGGTTAAGGCATTTTCTGATTATAATCACTTACTTCTTGGAGGATTGTTTAATTCCTTTTAGAGGATAATATATATATATATATATATATATATATATATATATATATATATATATATATATATATATATATATATATATATATATATATATATATATATATATATATATATATATATATATATATATATATATATATATATATATTGAGTCGAATACCATACATATTACATATTTCATCGAGTGTGGTGGAAAAATCAGAATTTTTCCCAAGTGAAAATACTGATAATTTCATCACACGAGTGAGTGATTTCCAATTAAACCTGTTTTAAACATGAACGTGCTATGGGCAGACGACACAAAGTTCGAGTCCGCCGTGTTCATGCAAAAATGCATCTGAAAATGTAGTCTGCTGAATTCGTCCGCTGCATATATTTGCTGACAACATTGGCTATCTAAGGTATTGAGGCAAACAGTGTGGACTCATATCAGACTGCTCTCACAGGAGCAGTCCTATCTTGGTCTACACTGTTTGTCGAGGAGGCTTCTGATACATTTCAGCAGATGACAAAAGAGGCGATATGTGTTGCGATTGGCGCTTTAAGGGTGTAAAATATTACTTTATGGATTACCGATTGATTCTTCATAATAACAATCTCTATTTCATTTCAGTTACCCCGCTGGTTGGTTCGTATTGTGAAATGTATTTTACAGCATCGCTGTCTCCCCGGATGCTGTTCCTCGAACGACGTTGACGATGATGACGTCGATGGAGAATGGACGAAAGTAATCGGGCCCTGGTTGGACTGTGATTGGCAGGATGTTATCGACGCTTTTGACTTTGTTTTATTTTGGACATTTCTGATACTGACTGTAATCTTTACAACTGTGGCTTTTCTTTTCGCTGTCTCACACATACAAATATTTGCTTGATTTGTCTTCATCTCTAATCTTAACCTACTTACACTGGGTAAGCGGCAATTGAAACCGATATCAACAATCGACGAACGCGGATCAAAAATCGATAGAAACAGTGTTTTCGATTGCCATTTGTCGCCACACTCGATAGAAACAGTGTTTTCGATTGTCATTTGTCGCCAGGGACACATGGCAATCGAAAACTCTGTTTTACGATTTTTTATCTACGTTCCTCGATAGTATTGACGTTTTCGATTGCCGCCTACCCGGTGTACTACTAGTGGCGTCTGCTGATAACCTTTGCAATACTGTTTGGAACCAAATCAGGCCCTACGTCCTGTCGGGCGTGGTTTGTCTCTCATCTGTTTGACACTTTGATGGTATTTCAGGGGGAAATGTTTGAAATCCTTTATCTTTATTTTGAGGGGGGGGGGGGTCAGCCCAAAAATTATTATCGTTTGAAAATTTACCAACCAGCAAACAGTTGAGGTGCTTGTTGTCAGTCGAAAACGCAACTCAAATGTCTTTGCTGCAAATTTGGCTGAATAACAAATCTCTTAATTTACATTCCAAATGTATGACGGCGTGTCTGATCTTGATCCACTCTGTTTGCTACAGATGCTTCCAAAATAAAACAGCAGGTGACATCAAAGATTGCCTAAAGTCACAAACGCTAGTGTTGTGAAAGTGATCAGCATGTGCCATCTTTACTGCAGACGTTCATTCAACACTTTCAGTTTAAAAAAAAAACTATAGCATGATACACGTGCATCATGCTATAGCGGGCGCGCATGCGCGGATCGAGAGGGGGGAACAGGTGTCCGGACCCCCTCTGAAAAATCACAAAAATATAGAGTTTCTTGGCAATGCTGGTCCGGATCCCCTGAAAATCACAAAGCTACCAAGCCAGCATTCAATGTCGGCCATCTTCGGCCCCCAGCGAAACGCCATTAATGGGCCGACGATGGTCCGCTTGCAGTGTAGTGGTATTAAGATCCTCCCTCACCTCATCAACAAAAAAAAAACGTTGTCCAATTCGGATCCCCTCTGACAAAATTTCTGGATCCGCGCATGGCGGGTTTATATGAGTATTTTTTTAAAAGAAAAGAAGTGAAGAGTCTTACAATTTGACAATAAATTATGATGTATTCTGTCCTTGAAGGTTGTTTTATCTGGTTAAACAGTGCACAGGTTGTTGTTTAAACAAAAAGTAAGTTTGTATTTCGTTTATATAAATCTCAGCTTCGCCGACTTACATGTCGAATTACATGAGCAGACAACTGCAAGACTGCGGGTCAGATTGTGTAAAATCATGGCTCACTCCCGTCCCGGTTTCAAAACTATAGACTTGTGTCATATCTGGTAATATTTGTCTACTTGTTGTTGGTCTTGAAGCTACAACAGAATGAAAAACATATTCTGTAACATATATGTGTAACTTTACACCAAATTTGGTGGCAGCTGAACTTCCACTGATTTTTGTTGTAAACTTTCAAATGCTTTAAAAGTTATGTTCTGTTCGAAGAATAACTAGAACAATAACAGAAAAAATGTTTAAAAAAAACATTTATCATGGAGAAATGTCGGTTTCAAGATGCTTTAGTAGGGGAAAATAACGTTTCGAACTTCTGAAATCAAAATTGATTTAAGTATTCTGCAGATCACAATGACATCTTTGACCGAGCCTGAAAATTAAACATTTAAAATTTATACTTAAAACCAAAAGTAACTAAACACTCTTAGCAACGAATTTATCTATTCTCGTTTTTTATTTTAAGCAAATTAAAAAAATTGCAATGAGTTTCCAGCACTTGCCCTGACATAATTCATGAAAAACGCCTACGCAAGTTGATCTTTTTTCGAGTTACCTCTGCTTTCATTAAAACACAAAATCACAGTTTTCTCACAAAATCTTAGGTAAACTGGGAATTTGAAAACGCTGCTTTTAGGGCCTTCTATTGTCAATACCTACTAACGTTTGGTTAGTAACGTTTGGTTAGTTTTTGACAGCATCATGTCGAAATTCCTCCCTTTGAATTAAATCAATAGTCAACCTTAGTCCTTTATAAAAGCTTTATCTCTGATTACATTTGTTGTTGTTTTTATCACTGATTCGTTTGAACCCCTGCCGAGAGTATGTGACAAAATTATCTGATAAAAATTCTCATCGGTTTGGAAGAAAGATGGCAAACAATGTGTTTCCACTGAAAACTTTGGTTTTAAGCATATGTTAAAATATCAAATTGTAAGACTTCTTGACTTTACAGGGGCATTGTAATGCTGAGCCCTGTGCAAAAAAGTAAGAATTTATAGTTTTAATGACATTATTGAGTTAAACTGCACATAACATGCTTAGATGAGGAAGAAATACCAAAAGTATTAAAAACGTTTGGTAAAATATTCAGAGACATTCCATCTTGGTCTGCACTGTTCGTATAGAGGGCCACTTGGTAGAATGGCTATTTCCTCTAAAAGTGTACACCTCTTTAAATATTGTATAAAATAAAAATAAAAAATAAAATAGTATCCGTTTACGGATTTGAAGCCACTTGATACATGTAGTGCCAAAGGTTGCAAAAAATGTGTCAAAAATACCAGACTATAACTCTGCGTGCGTGCATGCGTGTGTGTGCGGGGTGGCGAAATTGCACACAGATGACGAAACCATGAAAAAATGTGAATGCTCACCTTGGAGGAATGTTGTCCTGAAATTCTGATCTCTCTTATTGGAGTAGAATTTAGTATCCTTGCGTCGTTTTATGTCGACTGAAATATGACATGTAAACACAATTAGTATATTTAAAACAAAAAAACAATCTGGAAAAACGGATCCTTCAGAAATAGAGAGAACCTACAGTATAAGACAACAGCAGACTCGGTTTAATTTAATCTGTTCATGAGTACTTATAGAAAGTGCAACAATTCTCACGCCCCCTAGCACCGGCTTAAGCGGTATTCTGTTTTCCATCAGAAGAAGGACCAGAACATGTTCCCAAAGTTCGGTTTGTTGTTTTTTCGGAGGTGGTGTAAGGTTCATGAAGATATGACCGCCATTGGTTCAGTTCAAACGGTGAATGAGCGTCATGTCACTTTTAAAAGGGATACAACCGCAAAAAATACAATATAATGAAGGACTTTAGAAACGCACCACCTGCTTAAATGCTATTTTATGTCGAAAATTGAATGAAAAATGAAATTGACAAGTTCCGTCATATAGCTTGCATTCAAAAAGAAAATCGAAATGCTGTGGCTTATGATTGCCGTGACGTCGCGATAATTCTGAGACAACTCAAATTCAAAAAGTCACAGAGTACCAATACCTTCCATAATGAACGAAAAAAAGTTTTCGAACGGATGTTCGTTCTCGAAAACAAAAGGAAAGACAAAATCAAATCATGAAGTTTTATGCCTCCGGCAACGTTCATTACGTGTACATGACGTCATTGCTTTTTGACGTAATTGGCCGTTTATATCCTAAGGATTTGGAATAATCAAAATCTTTATATTGCCAACAGATACTCCTCAATCAGTTGCATAAAATACAAAAGTATCGCGACATGCGCGAACGTCACCCGTCTGTTATTGCTGTTTGAAAATTTAAGACCGACGTTAGCAAAGAAACGCTGCGAGTGGGAGTGTAATGAAACGATTATTTCTGAAACATTTTGTGTTTTTCCATTAGTTAAGACATCTGGCTACCATCTCAAAGTGTTTGTTTTCAAATTGACTCAAATTTACATTTATCAGATGACAATTGTTGAAAAACACTAACGTCGGTATTACGTCAGAGTGAACAGCATGAGCAAATCGAAATCATGGCAAATCATGGTCCATTGTGCAAGAGGATAAAAATGATAAAAAAAAATCCTCAAATTAACCCTGTGGAAGAGACAGTGAATGTAAAATGGTGCGTTTCTAAAGTCCCTCCGTATATGAAATGACCGTTATTGGTTCAGTTCAAACGGTAAAATGGGCGTCATGTTAATTTTTAAAGAGATACAACCGCATGAAATGTACAAAATATGCACAGGTTTCATATGTTGTACATTTTACGCGTGTCTTAAAGTAAAGAAGAACAACCGCGCGTAGTTTAAATACGAATACTTTTATATATATATAAACTAAAAATGATAAAATAAATTATAAGCTCATTCTCGAAAGTATTAGTAAAGCGTATCTGGATCTCCAATGTACAGTGTAGTGGTGCAAATCAAGCATATAACGGATACTTGCGATTATGCAACTTTGGACATGATTCTTTATTATAGAAACACAGTACTGCGGCCTACGTTTTGAGTATTTTCATTATTATTTTCAACCCTACTGAGAGTGAGAGGTCTCCATACTAGTATCAACTCTTTAAAATTAGTTTACAATCCTCTTTTATCACGTGTCATCGCATCTGGGAGTGATATAACACCATACAATAAAATCTATAAACCACTAGTGGTAACGTAACATAACGGCGTCCATTTATTACTGCGTAAACGATGACAGAATCTTGACTTTTTCACGCAAAAAAAAACGCGTTTTAAGTATTTTAATGTCATGTGCTAAATAGAACAGAACAGAACAGAACAGAATTTTATTAGACATAAACTATACAATTAGTTTCTAGTCTATCCTATATATTATACAACACAAAACAGTATTGGTCACGTGTACACCTAATTATCATACTTATACATGGAATGCCGAACACAAGTTGAATAGATTTTCGCAAACTGGTTATATCCTGATGTAGATATAACCATGCTCTTCAATAAGACAAAAGTAATATCACTCGAATAATAAATTAATAGAAGCTAATATTTGTGCTCCTGTTATATTGAATTTATCAAACTCATTGCGAAAAAGAGATAAAATGCTCGGCAAGCCTCGCATTTTATCACTTTTCCCCAACCCGTTTAATAAATTCAATAAACATTAACACTCATCTAGATGAATGTAAGATCCTCTATTGAAGGGCGGTATTTTGTTGCTATTCTGCGAGAAGCGATTTATTCAGGTAATATATCTTTAACTGAATCCATTGTGTTCATTGATTCATGAACCTTCAAAACCGAACAGTAGCGTCATTTACTTTGAACTGAACACATGGCATCCATGGCTTCGAACTCCTCCTTAAAACGAAATGCATAGTTTATCTTTACAAATAACAATTTAACATTTATTATAGATGACAAAAAAGCAAAACTTCACAAATAATTATTTATTCAATGTTGGCATTTAAATTGGCCATGACGGTTATTTAATAACATTTGTTTATGGATATAACAACTTCCATAATTCACAATTTTCCACAAACAACTATGATAGTTCGTTATTTTACAACGAGGACATTTGTTTTAACACCATCAAATATCAACTGTCAACAAGTCATTTTATCAACTATTACCAACCTGATAAATGTATCAACCAAATTTTAATATTTCACCACTTAATGTTACATGATTAGGTGGGGTACGCAACCAAATCATGAATTTAAGAAATCAGACGATCAAACTGCTGAACAGCAGTTGACAAGCAAAGAAATACTGTCTTTATTATACTTTGGTCTAGACAGCTAGCAAAGAATACCAGTTCTCAACAGAGGTTGACACAGTAGTTTTCAACTTGCGCCTTAAGGTGTGTACGCATTCCCAGAAATATTGGTTAACATCTTCTACATAGCGTTGATAATCTGTTTCGATGCTGATAACCGTCATGACATGTTTCAGGTGTAAGTAAAGTGGACACCACACTCATTAATGTATATATGCAATACACCTGGAAAAGAAAGAAAAGCAAGCAGCAAGGGGACTTCCGTTACAATTATTTTACCGACATACAGACTCACATACATATATGTATCCATCTATATGTCTAACATACACATATAAATTCATACATATATATGCATATCTTAGTATAATCCTTATTTGGATGTAACTGGGTGGGTTGAGGCGGGTTTTGACCGCAAATTCTTGCAGCTGACATCAACCATGAGGTTTAGAAAAGGCCGCTTTTACGCATGCGCAATAAAAGGCTACAATCTACGCATGCGCAGTTGAGGCTGGAATGATTCATTAATGTTGTATGGGAGGTAACTCATACTTGTGAACATAAAAAATGCAACAAGAGTTCATTCTCGCAAATGCATAACGGTTTCTACTATAATAAAAAAATTTAATTCCTAATCAGAATGAAATTTCGTTATTATAGATGACAAAAAAGCAAAACTTCACAAATAATTATTTATTCAATGTTGGCATTTAAATTGGCCATGACGGTTATTTAATAACATTTGTTTATGGATATAACAACTTCCATAATTCACAATTTTCCACAAACAACTATGATAGTTCGTTATTTTACAACGAGGACATTTGTTTTAACACCATCAAATATCAACTGTCAACAAGTCATTTTATCAACTATTACCAACCTGATAAATGTATCAACCAAATTTTAATATTTCACCACTTAATGTTACATGATTAGGTGGGGTACGCAACCAAATCATGAATTTAAGAAATCAGACGATCAAACTGCTGAACAGCAGTTGACAAGCAAAGAAATACTGTCTTTATTATACTTTGGTCTAGACAGCTAGCAAAGAATACCAGTTCTCAACAGAGGTTGACACAGTAGTTTTCAACTTGCGCCAATGGACGAGTGGATGCACTACCAGTGCGGCCACTCGGCCACCGCCACTATTAAGTTGAAACCAACCGCCATGGCCTTTATAAGGAAACCTAGGTATCTGATGGGTAAACTTTAACATCTGGGTAATTTATAAATGTATCCAAGGCAACTTGGAATGTGTTCAGAAACAAGTCCCTTCCAATAAATGACAGATGACAAGAATCCTCAAACAGCCCTGGGGATTTATCATCGAAATCTGGATGCTTAATGGCTTTACCGCCATTCATTACAATAGCTCTAATAATTTCCCTATTGATTCTAGTGCGGATTTTTTCCATTGCTTTGGTATTACTTGAGTAGCGCCACTTTATTCTAGGCAAGATACAAGACCAAATTATACAAGTATATGGAAGCAGTGCCTGCAAGTAATAAATGGTATCCTTTATATATTGCCTTAACACACCTCCTTCAATCCAACCAATGTCATTACCTCCTGCATGAATTATAAGGTATGCAGGAGGACTCCTTGGATTAGCATTTATTAAACTATGACATAAATTGGACACTTGTGTAAACTTCAAGCCAGGATGGCCAACCCAAATGACGTTATACCCGTAGTGCTGTAAACCAAGATTATCTCCCAAGGGTCTGGATTTCACATGCTGGTATGCCTTGCTAATGAGTGATGAACCAATAAACCAAATCATGGTGGAATCTGAAAAGCTTGGTAAGATTAGTATACAATTAAAGAGCAACTAGTATGGATCTTCAAGCTTTGATCTTATCTAACCTAATGTATCTTTTGTAAGACGAGCTTTGTTCAGACCATCGGCCCATTTCCTTAATCAGTGCATCAGAGACGTTTTGAGAACTTGCTAGAGTTGCTGCGCCAATTCGAAATGAATGACATTTAACAGTTGACAGCGTATCAAAACCTGAGAATCGAATTACTTTTTGCAGTATTGTAGCAAATTGGTACCGAGTCAATGGTTCACCACTATAATGGCAAAACAGTGGGCCTTGGATCTTATCTAACTTGCATGTAGCGTTTAATTAAAGAAACAGGACAAATTTGTTTTTGCTCGCAAGGGTAGAAAACAAGTGTCACTGATTTACCCAACTGATCTGTTTTTGAAAAGCGTAATGTAATACTTATATTTCCGCTAAGTATGGCTACATCAGAGATAAGTATGATACGTGAAGTGTCGCTGGTTTTACTATCTGCTACCATTTCTCCAACTCGTAAAAAACCAAAGAAAGCCACTGAAAAGGCTGTAGAAAATAAAAGAGCCTCATATGATGAAGATGTGACATTTTTCAAAGATAATGGAAAAGAAAGTAACATCTTAAGTGTAACAGGAGCCCTCGTATCTTTAACTGGGCTTATCCTCTGAAATCCTTTTAACATTTTCCTTACTACAAATGATTCTGAGGGATCAGGCCAATTATTTATCCTTATATAAAACGAAATACCAGCCACATATGATCTTGCAGTAGAAGACTTGTAACCCTGTGTTGATAGATATGCTATAAAATTTATCAAGTCATCAATCATAGGTGGCCATGAGTTTGAAAGGTTGTACTGAGAACGAAACATATCAAATTTGGAAACTGCTGTTGCATATGACTTTACCGTATTGTCAGCCAAGGATGCACTAATCAAACGGTCAACTTCGCTTCCAAGAGGTTCCAAAACTCTGTAGGAATTGGTGTGGGCTGTGCATCTGCTGCTGGGGCCAGGCTCTTGAATCTTTGCCACTGTTTTCGAGAAACAGAATCAGCTATTCCATTATCCGAAGAACTAACATGCAGGGCATTGACGTGAAAATTATACAGCAATGACCATTTAACGATTGCCCTAACAAGCTCCATAACCCTTTCTACCTTAGCTGTTTTAGAATTTAATATATGTACTACCGCCATATTGTCACAATAAAATTGTATCCGCTTACCTTGAAACTGATTTTTCCATAAGCAAACTGCTAACGCAATTGGGACCAATTCTAAGAATGTTATATCTTTAAGCAAACCAGTTTCAGACCAACGTTCAGGCCAAGACAAATGACACCAGTGACCATCAAAATAAACTCCACAGCCAAGTTCTGCCCCACCTGCACTATCAGTCTGTAGTTTCAAACTGGTAGACGATACCCACTCATCATCTAACATATATGAGATGCCATTAAATTTGGACAAAAACTGTTGCCACATTTTAAGGTCTTCTTTTATGCCTTTAGAGAGTCTAATCCGATGGTAGGGTTGCCTAACACCAGACATTGCTGCGTACATTCGTCGAATAAAGGCCCTAGCAGAAGGCATGGCCTTCGCACAAAAAGCTAGGGATCCTGTCAAGGATTGCATTTCCTTAAGTGTAACTTTCTTTACAGCCAAAACCTTTTCAATGAGACGTAAAGTATGCTGCACTTTATCCTCTGGCATCTTTATTTCAAATGTAACGGAGTTCAATTGATAACCCAAATATGTCAAGCAAGTACATGGCCAGACCGTTTTTTCCGTAGCAATGGGTATGTTTAATTCCTTGCAAAGAAGCGAAAATTGCTGCATCAAACACAAACAGTTATTTGAAAGCCCAGGGCCAGCAAAAATATAGTCATCTAAGTAGTGATCAACACAATCGTTATTCGGACCGGATCTTTGCTTAATAAGCCAATTCAGGAAAGTTGCAAAAGCTTCCCAAGCAGCACATGAAATTTTTAACCCCATTGGAGCCATTTTATCAATGTAATAATGGTTGCTTAATTTGATTCCTAGTAATGGGAAGTCTCCAGGAAAAATTCTTAGTAGTCTAAAAGCACCCTTTATATCAAATTTTCCCATAAGGGCTCCTTTGCCTAATCTTTTTATCATTGCTATTGCATTGTCAAAGTTGGAATATTTAACAGATGCAAATGTTTGATCTATACAGTCATTTACACTGGTACCAGAGGGATATGACAAATGTGTAATCAACCGAAAACCTCCTGTCTTCTTGGGGACCAAACCAATGGGTGAGCAACGCAGGTTAGATATTGGCTTTTTCAAAAAAGGACCAACCATTCTACCCAATGAAACTTCTTTCTGAAGCTTTTGCTTTGCCAACTGTTCATTTTGTGTGACCGATTTTAGATTCTTGCATTCAAAAGAGATGCGTGGACCTTCAAAATGTAGCTTAAATCCAAACTCAAAACCGTCAGATAAAAAGGCTGCGTCCGACCGATTTGGGTATTCAACCAAAAGTTGTTTGAGCCGTTCAACATTAATAGGTGTTCGACCTAGGGCCCATATATCTTCCTTGGGAGCGAAAATTTGAGGGGCGAAAGGGACGTGCACCCTGCTGCCTAGGATTGGCTGGCCTGGAAAAATGATTGACATGCCTTGGCTGAAAGTTTTGCTGAACCGGAGAAAACACAGGTGCAGCTACTTGTGTATTTTGCTGATGATTTGGTTGCACAGGGTTAACGGCTGGTGCAGCCGACCTAAATGTAGCATTATACGGGTTGTTTGAAAACCTAGCATTCTTATATGTTGATTGAAATTTAGATTCTTTAAATAGGTTACAAGTACTTGCTGGGTGTTGAACTTTGCATTTAATGCATGTGTGCGAGTAATTACAGTTCACTCTTGTACAAAACCCTTTAAAATTGTATTCGTAACAAGGACCTGTTGATATTGTGCTAGCAGCAAGGTCACCAGATAAACCACAAGATAGCCATAAATGACCGTCAATTGTATCCCATGACCTGCTAGGGTCTTTGGACATGCGCAACCTGAACTGCATGTCATAGTTAGCCCAACGGTGTAATGGATTACTTGATGCTGCACCTCTGATGATTGTCATGTACTTTAACAATTCAGTTATTTTTTCTTTGTGCTTTAATCCAAAAACCATCGTAAAATTAATAAATGCGTCAGTCCAAAGCTCTATACTATTGACAGGCACTTTGATTCTTGGTGTGCCTGCCTTTATAGATAACTGGTTATTAATAACAGTTAATGTGCCTGGAGTATCATAACTAGGGCAGAAATTTTGTTTTAGCAATAATGCCAGATCCACATATTCTAAATTCCATATTTTTTGCCTTGTATTCTCAGATATAAATATATCAAAGTCATTGTAGGTACACATAGGTAATGGGTCTAACTCACCGTTTGTGTTATTCATGTGTGAAATGGCAGATTGCACACCTGAGGACAGGGGGGGCGCACTGTCCCTGACTGGTGCCTGTATAATTGCTGGTGGAACCGTCTGGCTAGTGGTGTGATTGGCTGGCGTACTTGTGGCAGCGTTGGGTTCATGGCCCGTATCCTGTGAAGGAGTAGCTATAGGTGCCATGCTGACTGCTTCCGAACTGGTTGAGGGGTTGGGCTGTGTGTCAACATCGTATGTGGTAGTGGCTGACCTGCCACGCTTTGTCTCTACCGCCTTCTGTAACTCTTGTAACCTTTCGGATTTCCTTTTACGAGGAGGCATCTTTCCTGCAACGTAAAACTGTGTTAAAATCCTATATGCAATGAAAACTCTTTACAGCGACATTCTTTATAACAGCAAAACTCTTTACAACGTCAATTGTATTTGCATAAATGTAGATCTACCACTTAAGCTTAAATGCGAATTCAATACAACAGAATTCAGTTTAACGTCAAATTATTTGGGGACAAACAGTGTCGTTGTAAAGAGGGTTGACTGTATATCGTGTGCACCTGTACTTGCACTTTTTATTTTTTATGAAGTGCACAAATGCACCATTTCCTGTTATATGACTCATTTATATGTAGAGGTATATATCTTTAAAACCAACTGTGCGACCACTTGATTGAATATGGTAATACATTGATCCCAATAATATTTTTACAATGTTGCCTAAAATAAAATAGAGAATAGTGAATAATTCTTCCAGGGACCGATAATATTTGGCTGCAGGGATATGTACACTATGCTAGCTCTAAATAATGATGAGTCATATAAATGGGTCAGTGGCCCGAGTCTCCTTCAAATGCACGTAAATTGTACAAATGCGTGTCAACGCAATTGTACCCACTATGTTTAAATGTACCATATAAATGGGCCAATGGCGCAATTTCACCCAAATGCGTGCAAAGTTTACAATACCAATTGAAATGCACTTTTCTATCCTTGTGATGCCACTGTAAGTTTGACATTATTATCTCGCATCCTCTTGAAAACTCATAAATTGCATGTATATACTCAATAACATTTCACGTATGTCCTGACATTTTAACTGGGAAACATGCTGTTGTAGTTGATCTACTTGCCGCTAAGCAATGGAGTGAACATCATACATACTCCCCCCCCCCCCATGAAAATCCAAAATTCCGGACCAGCCTTCAATGATCCCGAATCCCCAGTTTTCATAATGAGGGTTATACAATTGTACCTATTCAGACGAGCGAGAAACAAAACGTGATAAATGCTGGCGTGACCCCATACATGTATTTTTCTGTAATAAAACCACTGGCCTCAGTTATTACTTGAACGTGCAGCAGGGGTAATGGTTTGCGTAATGGGTGTGAGACGGGGCTTCTGCTGGCAGCGACAATTATAGCCTCTGATAGCATTTAAAGGTTTTAACTGGTTTCGCCATGACCGTCTAAACACTATGTAGCGTGCATCCGCCCCACAATCAACAGATCTGGATGCATTGAGACAATGAGGCTAGCCTGTGTGTGTGTTAAATTGCGAGATCTGTGGATATTCATCCATGAGCTCTGGTGAAAAAAGGGAATTGAGACCAATGCACTCGTCATCCGATCCTGTCGATAATGCTTTGTAAAACTCATATAATATGAAAAATAAATAAAATGAGCAGCATAAGACGCTGACTTGTTCATTATACATTGTTATAAACCAAATTAAATACTTATCTGCCGCAAATAAGAACGGATTCCTCTTGATTTCTTTTTGACCGCAAATTCTTGCAGCTGACATCAACCATGAGGTTTAGAAAAGGCCGCTTTTACGCATGCGCAATAAAAGGCTACAATCTACGCATGCGCAGTTGAGGCTGGAATGATTCATTAATGTTGTATGGGAGGTAACTCATACTTGTGAACATAAAAAATGCAACAAGAGTTCATTCTCGCAAATGCATAACGGTTTCTACTATAATAAAAAAATTTAATTCCTAATCAGAATGAAATTTCGTTATACAAGGAGGTGTGTGATAGTGATCTAAAAGGCGGCAGACATGGTTTTGTATCGCTCTGAGAAAATAAAGAAAAACAACTAGAAATAGCAAGGACCGGGACATTTGAAGCAGTTTATGTTGTTCTGTTGACAATGCTAAGTACATATGTCGGAAAAACGAGCAGCGAGTAAGCCAGGAAAGAAACGCAGAAGGAAAAGTTCGAAAAAAGGTAGTGGCTCGGAATCCCCGGATATGGCGACGGCAATGGCGGCGACGGGGCAAGTGACAAAGGAAAATAATGATATGGCGAAAGACTTACCTAATAGTAGTGTGAACAGAAGCTCAGTAAGTAGCCAGCCAGTAATTTCAAGCCCCAAGATTACAGAATATCCTATGCCATTCCAAGTACCGTTTTCAGCTACAGGGCCAATATGGAGTATGCCTAATTCAGATATGGCTAGTAAAATTGACTTTATAATGTCCAAAGTTCAAAAGCTAGATGCTATAGCAACACAACAAGAGAGTATCATATCCAGACTGAATAGTATCGAACTCAAAATTGCGAATAATTCGTCTAAAATCAGCGAAACTAATGCAAAGATAATATCGATAGAATCGGGTCAGGTGTTTGTGAGCGAGCAGTACGATAGCATGAAAAAGGAATTCGACGTAAACAAACAACAACTGAAACAGATACAGGGTCAGCTAAAAGTTGTGACTGATGAGAATAAAACGTTGAAGTCAGATAATGCTGTTTTCCAGGAAGATATAATAGATCTTCAGTGTCGGTCAATGAGGGACAATCTTGTCTTTGTCGGTATCCCAGAAGGCCAAAATCAGGCATTTAGTCAGGAAGGTATAGCACAGGCTGGTGATTCTATGGAGACCAGTCAAGCCGGTACTTCTTCACAAACCCAGATGTCGTATGCTAACGCAGCAGCAGGCGAGGATTGTAAAGCGAAAGTGCACGAGTTTTGTGAGAAAATATTAAAAATACCGAGTGCTAGGACCAGAATATACATAGATCGGGCTCATCGCGTTGGTGCATACAAACCGAATAGACCAAGGGCCATCGTTGTCAAATTCCAAGACACTGAATCAAAAATGCTAGTAAAAGGGGCATTAAAAGCTAACAATCTGAAAGACAGTCCATACGGGGTTTTTGAACAGTATCCACAGATGGTTCAAGAGAGAAGAAGGGCTTTGATTCCTGTCATGGTGGAAGCAAGGAAAGCGGGAAAGACTGCTTACTTAGTGCGAGACAAGCTATATATAAATCACAGGCTATTCGAAGGCCCCATTCCCCAGTCTCACCAGAGTGTGGGGAATGGGGGCTCTGGATAGGACGAAGGAGAAATGTGTAAGTCACAGTTAAGCATTATCTCCTGGAACGTAGAGGGTTTGAAGAGTAGCTTAGATGATGAAGATTTTTTGAATCTTGTACATAATTTTGACCTAGTATTTTGTAGCGAAACCTGGCAACGCAGAGGTGATAATTTCGCGTTATCCGGGTACGAATGTATTGAGGTACCAAGAGTTGAAAGTTTAAAAGGGAGTAGAAGGGGTCATGGTGGGGTATGTCTGTTTATAAAGGATGAATTAGTAAAAGGGGTGCAGGTACTTGAAAAAGATAGATATGGTTCTATATGGGTAAAACTATGTAAGGAATTTTTTGGTTTAGATACAGATATATGTGTTTGTTTTTTGTATATACCCCCGCAACAGTCAGTGTATTACAGGTCACATGATATTGGTTTCTTCGAGAAAGTAGAATCAGATATACGGAAATACTCTCCTTTTGGTAATATATTGGTCTCTGGCGATCTCAATGCACGTTGCGGTCAAAAAACCGATTTTACAGAGCCTTCTGAACGATATTCGAACTTTATTTCCACGGTAGACAATATGAACGAGGCGGAGCAGGGTGTCTACAGAGAGCAAAGGGTTTCTATGGATAATATATGCAACGCGTCGGGAGTAAAACTTTATGTCAAGGCAGCGATCTACGAATTGTTAATGGCCGAGTTGGAGATGACGCGAACGTTGGCAGTTTCACCTTTGAATCGTCGCGTGGCAGCAGCCTGATCGATTATGTTTTAGCATCTATAAATCTATTTCCTATTTTTACGAATTTCATTGTGCATGATATGCATACCTGTTCGTCCCATGCCCCTATATCGTTTTGTTTAAAAGCGGAATTTTCTTGTAAAGCAGAGCAATTCAATTTGAAAGAGGTGGAGCATATCCAGTGGGATAACGAAAAAAATGATCTATTTAAAGATATTTTATCGAATAAGATGGAGTTGCTAAATTCAACTGTTGACAATGTTTTTAACCAGATGGGGGATCTTAATTCTGCGGTAGACACTTTTGCCGACGTACTGTACTCTAGCGCATACACGGTGTATGGTAAGAAGAAATTATTGGGTCGGAACCAAAATAAGCCTGTTCGTAAATATCGGAGTCCGTGGTTTACGCATGAGTGCGAATTAGCTAGACAAGAGTTGAGAGCAACAAGCAGAGCTTATAGAAAATATAGGACAATAGAACTTCGTACATCTGAGATGGAAAAACGTAGACAGTATCGCAATATGAAGCGTAAGGCTAAGCGTCAGTTTAAAAAAGACCAGAAGCAGTTTTTTTCGGATTGCGCAAAAAATAATCCCCAGAAGTTTTGGGACGAATTACGTAAATTGAAGGGTAGAAAAGGGGGTCAGGCAGATATCTCAATGGAAGAGTTTTTTGATCATTTTAAAAATTTATATGGGATGGCCGATGTTTTCAGTGATGACAATGTAGAAAGAATTTTATCAGATCATGAGGGTTTGCATATACGGGTTGAGGAATTAGATATGGTAATTGCTGAAAGCGAAGTCAAAAAAGCGATCAGTTCACTCAAGAAAAGGAAAAGTCCAGGTGCAGATTTACTTCCACCGGAAGTTTTTATTGAAGGTTGTGAGATATTATCACCCGTGTTATGCAGACTTTTCAACTATATATTCGACCATGGTATTTATCCTGAAAGCTGGGCCAAGGGTATTTTGGTGCCAATACCAAAAAAGGGAGATAAGAAGGATGTAAATAACTATAGGGGTATAACACTGACTAGTTTGTTCTCTAAGATTTTCTCGAATATTTTAGATAATCGTTTGCGCAAGTGGTCTGAGAATAATAATATTTTAAACGATTGTCAATTTGGCTTTAGAGCACTGTTGATTGCATATTTGTATTATCTTCTATTATTAATAAGGTTATTAGAAAAGAGAAAAAAAAACTTTATTGCGCCTTTATTGATTTTAAAAAGGCATTTGATTTAGTCTACAGAAATGGTATTTGGTATAAATTGTTATTATCTGGAGTTTCAAGTAAATTTATATGTATCTTACAAGATATGTACAAATCTGTTAAAACTTGTATAAAGGTCAATGGCTCACTAACAGAATATTTTGATAGTTATATGGGGGTTAAGCAGGGGGAACCGTTATCTCCATTACTGTTTATACTGTTTATTAATGACATGTCTGAATATTTAAAGGATGAATCTGTTGAGGTTGTTAGTTTAGAAGAATTACAGATATTTTTGTTATTATTTGCAGATGATACTGTTTTATTTTCCTACACTGTTGAAGGGCTACAAATATTATTAGATAAGCTAAGTATGTATTGTGAAAAATGGAATGTAACAGTTAACGTTGACAAAACAGTGGCAGTTGCATTCAAGGTTGGAAATAGGCCCGATAATTTTGAAGTATATTATAACAACGAGAGCTTAAGCAGGACTAATAAATTTACATACCTAGGGGTGACCTTATCTGCAAATGGCAAAGACTTTCAGGCACAAAAGTCATTATCTGAACAAGCTATGAAAGCACTGTTCTCCTTAAACTCTCTATTTGATGCTGTATCTCTTGACATTCAAGAAAAGCTTAAATTGTTTGATTCCATGATACTTCCAATTTTATGCTATGGATGTGAGGTGTGGGGATTCCACGCTGCACCAGATATAGAGCGTGTTCATTTAAAATTTCTTAAACAAATCCTGGCTGTTAAACCCCAGACATGCACCAACGCTGTTTATGGCGAACTTGGTAGGGTACCCTTACATGTTGTAAGAAAAGAAAGAATTTTAAAATTTTGGTTTAAAAACATCAAAAATCCGAATACTTTGGTATACAAAGCCTTGCAAGAACAGGTAACTAATGGCTTTGATGGATGTTGGGGTTTGAAAGTCAAACAATTATTAGATGATTTGGGGTTTAGTTACCTCTGGAATAACAGCGATATAACGAGCTTGCAATTAAATTTAGTCATTGAGCGTGTTTATGACCAGTATTACCAAAGTTGGTATGCTGAGCTTAATCAGTCGCACAAGTTATTATATTATAATATGATTAAAAGCCAGGTTGGTTTGGAAAAATATCTTGGATGTGTTACCAATAGTAGACACAGGATCGAATTAACAAAGTTTAGGTGTTCTGCACACAGATTGGCTATTGAAGAAGGCAGATACAGAAATATAGATAGAAATGAAAGAATATGTGTGCATTGTAATATGGGGATAGTCGAAGATGAATATCATTTTTTGATGGTATGCCCTTATTACAGACAAATTAGAACAAACTGCCTGCCTGCTTACTACTGTAGATGGCCTAGTCTGCATAAATTCAAAACACTCTTAAAAACAGAAAACGAAAGTTTGTTAAAAAAATTAGCAAAGTATGTATGTATTGCTATGCAAAAACGCAATGAAGTTGATAATGAGGTTCCTATTTAAATATAAAAATACATTTTGGCATAGGCGACCAGCGTAGTCTCAGGCCAGAGTATGCTTCAGTTTGGTCTGATCTGAGACTGTGCTGTCCGCAAGAATCACCGGATGAATGTAGAGCGTCAGGTCTGTGTAAATTATAATATGGCCACGAATTTTGGCTAAGCTGACTATGTAAAATATCCAGAATTTACTCTTTGCATGCGGAGTAACTTTATATGATATTCGAGTCGTTGTGAACTTTTTAACCTGCAATTAAAGTTACTCGAAAACAAAAAAAAATATATAAAATAATGTGCCAAATAGCTCGGATCCACGTCAGGATCGACTTGTTTGTTGGGCCTGATCTGGATCCACGCTGTTTGCGATATTCGAGTCGTTGTGAACTTTTTAACCTGCAATTAAAGTTGCTCGAAAACAAAAAAATATATATAAAATAATGTGCCAAATAGCTCGGATCCACGTCAGGATCGACTTGTTTGTCGGGCCTGATCTGGATCCACGCTGTTTGCGAGGGTCATCAGCAGATAAAACAAACCATGCAAAGAATAACAAACTGCTTTGTCGCATATGCATGCGATCACACGAGTGTAATACTAAAGAATGCATGTGAACACACATTTGTAAATATATTGTTGGAATTTATGCATTTCTCAGATGCCATGTCGCCCATGTGAGGGCGAGAAACATGTATTTGTTTATGCCTAAATAAAGCATACTTGACTTGACTTGACTTGATAGTATGCTAAAATCAAGATTTTGTACATCTTAATAAGATTTCATGAATCTCATTAGCTGCTCATTATATATTCAAAATGGCGGCGATGACAGGTTGTTATGAACACTTCAGTTATTAATAACTTTCTTATTTCTCACCCGAATTTGATAATGGCTGTACTCGAACTGTTTGTATGAAAACGCCTGTCTTTTCGGACACATTTGAGCCGTGGCATGAGATTTCCAACATTATGGTATGTGTGACCAGCAAAACCTCATATCAGCCTGCGCATACGCGCAGTCTGATCAGAGCCTATGAGTGTTAAGCTACTGACTGGACATCATTTGGAGTTTCTCAGCTTAAAATGAGGCTGCACAGGCCCATCTGAGACTACATGTACACTTGTCAATATGCCACATTGTTGGAATTCTTGTGTCGCGGCTCATTTACGTTTCGATGTGCGTTTCCTTTTTAAAAAATAAATACGAGCGTAAGCGCCTGGAGTGAGGGAAGCGAGCACAACTTTTCAATACAGAACATTCAAATTTGATATACGCACAGTGTAAAACTTGTTTAACTGGCCAATATCCTGATAACCAGCCACCAATTCAGATATATGCCAAGTTATAGTGAGACGTACTAGCTTAACAATAGTCAGATTCTTTAATTTATTCCTTTATATACTAGTGACTCCAAAATGTACATGTCAAATAGTGAAGACCCAGATGAAAGGCAGCATAATGCAGCTTTTCATCTGGGTCTGCACTGTTTGCTAAAACCAAAAGAATCTTCAGACAAAGAAATACAATTTTATTTGAAAAATATAACCTGTGACCCCTCGATAAAAATGGACCCACCCAATGTTACTATATCAACCCGAAAGGGAAACTCGTTGGTACATAAAGAGTTAGAACCCAAGCCCAGTCTTACTTACCAATGTTCAGATCCTTTAAAAGATAAGCCCAGTGCTCGTAAGAAGATACTCCTGACAGAGTAAGCCGACATTCGTCTAGAACTTCCTTGGCAACTTCAGAATCTGCATTTTCAAGATACACCCTAACTCCGCATCCATTATAAGTTGCTTTTTTGATTGTGTCATTTAATTCACTACTGTTGAAACTGTCAGTTCTAACATACACCGCAACATAATTGGAGTATTTCATATATCTTTCGTCAGAGTGCGCACTGTCTCTATTTCGTTGACAGCGTATTCTGCCAAACTTTTCTAGTTTGTCTTTATGGCATTTATACCACTCTACTGCTTCTGTTGATTCGTCATCAATGACAAAGAAACACACATATTGTTGCTGACTTGTGTCTGGAGCCGTTGGTATCGTTTGGCCTTTAAAGAAGTGAAGCACATTTGGCCACCATTCGTGTAATTTATCGAAACTATCAATTTTGATAAGTTTGAAACCTTCTAACTCTTCCTCATCATCGAGATTGATATTAATATCATCATCTTCTTCTTCCACGTCTTCATTCAATACTGTTACTACTAAAATGCTAATGCTATTTCCAGTACTACTCTGGTGGGTTTCTCTAAGCTTGTCAATATCTTTCCTGATATCAAAGATAAATGTGTCTAAAGATACAAGAAATAACACCCGTTTCAACAGCCCATGAGTATCACTCTGCCAGTTCTCCCCGACTTCTTTAAAGATAACATTCATACTGAATTTGTGAAAAGTGTTCTTTATGGTTGGTAACCGCGTGGATACATCTGGACACGCCTTTTCGTACACCACTAGGTTGGCAATTACGGGTGACACCCTTCCTATTCCATTCTCCAGAAAATTCATTTAGGTTGTCCGTAAGTGCATTCAAGAATCCTTAAGTATTGGACCTCTGCTCGTGTAAGCGTCCATGTTAAGCAACAGGCAACCTGTAGGAAACGCAATAGTGATTAATTGAAAACTTTGGGGAGAAATGCATCAGTATTGTTAAACAGTAATTTATTAGTGGAGTCGTGAGCTAGAACATCAGCCTGACGATATACATGTAGATTGAAGAGGCTATTCTCTCCCTACCCTTAATTAACCCATCTAAGCATAGCGTCCTTTTTATGGGACATAGGCATACAGTGAAGATCGAGATCAGGCACTGCATCATGCGGTGTCTGATCATGATCTTCACTGTTTGCTTAATATAAACATTGTATTCTAAGAAAATGGGGGGGGATAAATCCTACCCAGCACCCCTAAAATTGGAAATTTCTCGTCGTACTGATAAGTGTATGCAAGTCCATTCAGTTTAAACGGGTTCATGGAGGGCAGTTGTCAGTTACTGGTGAGAGTATGCTTATTAAATCTTATGGTAAACCGTTTGAGCGCACCTTGCCTCGAGGTTATAGAACTTGAGTTCATTCTCAGACTCAAAATAAAGCGCAACAATTGGCTGCTTACGGACAAGTGTCCGCAAGCAGCCAATCATTGCGCTTTATTTTGAGTCTGAGACTGGTCAAAAACAGTGCGATGACTGACCAACATGATATGACTGATAAATCGTTTAAAGCGACGTTAGGGGACGGCATTAAAAGCAAGTGATTCTGACATGCAAGCCCTTATTATGCAATCTGCCGCAAACTCGATCAAAATCTGATGTATAATAAGAAAGTTAGAGCAATACAAACATCAAAATGCTGACTATATAAAGCCAAAGGAGGTCGCCATTTTGAATACTTAATTAACTTCCCGTAAATTTAGAAAAGCCAATAAAATCCCCCTATTTCAATGCAAACTGAACGGATTTTTTTTCTAAATCAACTATTTTCAACAGAAGAATCAATAAAAATGCAAACGAAGTGAACATCAATCGCTGGAAACTAGTTAATCTGTTTATGCAGATGTAATTAGGACTGTGTGACGTCACAAAGCCTAGGATGACTGCCCTCGCTTTCAATTATCTACTTTACAAACATCTGTAATATTCTTCATTTGCATTCGATTTTGATTGGGTGTGTGGCATATTACATGATTTAATAAGGGCTTACATTTCAGATGAAGTTGCTTTAAATGTTGCCGTCCCTTTTAAATGGAATAGAAGTTTGGACTTGGAATTATTCACTTATCTAGTATGTAGATGACTATGTTTTCTAGAGCTCTTTCCTTAATACTTGTTTAGCCACGTGAATATCATGAACAATATTCAATATTCAATAATTTAAAGGTATTTTATATGGAGAAGTCCTGCCGGATTTTTTCATGACTACAGTAACTGCTCATAAGTGAGGTATGAATTCAACTCCTATAGCTCAACAGAGTAGAAAACGCGAACTAACATCACCTGAATTTGAAGCTGATAACAAAAAGAACAAAGTCGATCTTGACGCATCTTATTTACTTCCTATATCAGAAGAGAGTGAGTGTGTCAATCAAACAATGGCTACTGGATTTACCGACGAAGTGTCAGGTTCAGCACCACACCTCGTTATCCCTCCCTCCGAGATGTTAAAACTCTCTGAAATAGTAATTGCTTCATTCCAAGGGGAGATCAGCAATCTAGTTGATTCAGTTGTTAAAGGTGTTCTTACGGGGCTACAAGACAGAATTATCTCTCTGGAACATGACAACACCAGCTTGAGGGCGGACAACAAGGCACTTCAAGCAAGGGTTACGACTTTGGAATCTCAGGCTGACCAGTCTGAGCAGTACAGCAGGCGAAACTGTATCCGTATATCTGGATACCGCGAGGAACTACATGAAGATACTGATCGTATCGTTTTGGATATGGCAACCAAAATTGGCTTGAAATCCCTTTGAAAAATCTCAACATTTGAAACCCTGTGACTATACGACATCTTCACCTGACCGCTGATACAAAACTCCAGCTCTCATATGCATATGTAGTATGGCGAACAGTGGAGACCCAAATGAGGGGCTACCGAACATGGCACTTCACCTGGGTCCCTACTGTTTGCGTAATGACATAATTCCTTCTGCAATAAAAAAAATTGCAATATTACCCGATATTAAAACCTGCAAGCCCTCGATATATGAAGTGAACCACCTAGCAGATTGTTATTATTAACGTTGTACATAGTAGGGTTATATACTGCTATACATGTCTGTACTTGTGTGTCAGGACCTACACTGTAGATATTATGCAGCTCACGTGTTATCTGTTGTATTAGTTGGCATAGGTGACCGACTACTGACCACTACTTATTTGTTTATTTCACCTCTCTCATCCTTTTTTATCTTTCTATTATTATTATTATAATCTATTACCATTTCTTTCATAGACCACAGCATTACCCAACAAAGTTAATTTTCACTATTAGCTTCTACACAAGCCTGTTAGCTTCAACACCAACTGACTGGCTAGATCAATACAAGTTATGACCGCTTAAATAATGCTCAACTTACGTTGTTAGCTCCATGCCGTGTTTTACAACGATCCATTGACTTAACTTTGATCAGTACCCACTTAACGGCACTATATGTAACTACCTTATATCCGTTCACACACACACACACACACACACACACGCACGCACGCGCGCGCGCGCGCACGCACACACACACGCACGCGCGCGCGCGCACGCACACACACACGCACACGCGCATGAACTAACACGCACACACACACACACGCGCGCGCGCAAAAGCGCACGCGAATTGCCTCCACTTGTCTGTTACATGACATTTTCTATGCTTCATCTTGTATTTTTGATGATAACATGCAACTTCGCAACGATATTCATCAGGGAATTAAGGGAGGGGATTGGTAGACACTGCGGACCTGAAGGGGGTATGATGGCTTGTTCATACACATTCTCTGACATGACTGCATTTGCCTTGTTTATTATCTTTTTATGCACAATTACATGAGACATAAGGTTAAACAAAGTAAGTTTGCAGTCATGCCAGTATATCGCCCAAGATTCACACTCAATATTACACTCCATTCTATATTTCTCTTAACACTTAACTGTCACCTAATCCACGCTTTCTCGATGCTTTCTTCGATCTTGGATAGCACGTCCAAAACACAAGATTTAATTCTGCCATGTCAACTGAGATCAACGTTACCTAATTTAAGGTCAAGATCAAATGTCCAGTTTTCATGTAAATGCTTACTCCTATTGCTTATCACAGTTTTCACTCTATGGCTCACAATATTGCTAATATGCTCTGGCGATATTCATCCCAACCCAGGCCCATCTTCTATTCCATCTTCTCTTAACTCTTCTACTTCTCATAATCATTCTAACAACTCTCTTAGATCTCCTAATCTTAGTCATAATCTTTCCTTTGTCCATTACAACGTACAAAGTATTCTTAATAAACTTGACATACTGGAAGCTGAACTTTTTGAATTTGATATTCTGGCTTTCACAGAGACATGGTTAAATCCTACTGTTCAATCTGACGACTTAGTATTCCAAACATTTCATAAACCTGAACGTAAAGATCGAAGGTCTGATCACTTTGGAGGATTACTACTATATGTAAAATCAGGAATTTTCTACAAGCGCAGGTCTGACCTCGAAATCAACGGAATTGAATGTATTTGGATTGAAGTAGTATTAAATAAGAAATCTTTACTCTTCGGTCTTTTCTACAGACCTCCCAATTCTAGTGCTGACGTTTATAACAATATCGAAGAATCCATTTCTTTAGCGGTTGACACTGGTACCTCTGACATAATAATCACAGGCGATTTTAATTTCAATGTCTTAAACTCACAGACTAAGAAGAAAATCGATTCCCTTTGTACCCAGTTCTCTTTGCACCAACTTCTTACTGATCCTTCTCACTTTACAGAGCACTCTTCCTCTTTGCTTGATCTCATTCTTGTTAGTAACAAGGAACATTTAATTCTTCATGGTGTTGGCGATCCTTTCTTGGACCAGCAGCTGCGTTATCATTGTCCCATCTACGGGTTTTGTAAGTTCTCAAAACCAAAGGCCAAGGCTTTTACAAGACATATTTGGATGTATAATAATGGGAATTTTGGCCTCTTGCGTGAAAAGGCGTCTTCTATTGACTGGCGTGCTTTAGAGAACGACGATATCTCCCTCTATGCTTCTAACTTAAACTCCACTATTTTATCCTTGACTAAAGAATGTATCCCCAACAAATCTATAAGGGTTAGAACCTCAGATCCACCATGGATAACAACACTTTTGAAAAGGCAGATACGCAAACGAAAGCGACTGTATAGAAAAGCCAAGCAGACTAACTTAGAACGTCATTGGATTAAATTTAGACAGCTGCGAAATGAAACTAACACAATGATTCGCAACTCTAAGCAGCAATTCTATGACAATATAGCTGAAAAGCTTAAATCTAAATCACTCTCTTCTAAAGACTGGTGGTCAACGCTTAAAACTTTTATATCCCCTAACCTTAATTCTGCTATTCCTCCAATTGAATCCGAAGGGATCATATATACAGACGACTTTGAAAAAGCAAATCTTTTTAATAATTACTTTCAAGGGCAAACAGTTCTTGACGACAGTAATGCTGTCCTTCCTGAACTACCTGAACCTTCTTATCTTACAAGTCTTAGCAGTATCGCTTTTGATCCTCAAGAAGTTGAAGAAATTCTTAGAACTCTAAAAACTGACAAAGCATCTGGTCCTGATGGTCTCAGTAATCGCATTTTGAAGGAATTATCACACGAACTATCATCACCTCTGTGTTCTCTCTTCAACAAATCCTTATCCTTAGGGAAATTCCCATCGCCCTACAAAGATGCAAATGTAACCCCTGTACATAAGAAAGGTGACCTGTCTCTTGTTTCTAATTATAGGCCTATATCTCTGCTAAATTCTGTAGCAAAATTATTTGAAAAACTTGTCTTTAAATATCTCTATAATCATCTCCAAGACAATAACATGTTATCTTCCTTGCAATCAGGCTTCATCCCAGGTGACTCAACTGTTAACCAACTTGTATATTTATACCATATCTTCACAGAAGCACTTGATGCTGGTAAAGAGGTACGGACTGTCTTCTGCGACATTAGCAAAGCTTTTGATCGTGTATGGCATGAAGGACTTATTTACAAACTTAAAGCTGCTGGTGTTTCAGGAGACGTCCTAAGATGGTTTCAAAGCTACCTCTCAGGACGCCGCCAACGTGTAGTGCTTCCAGGCAGTCTCTCAGAATGGGTTTACATCAAAGCTGGCGTGCCACAAGGCTCTATACTTGGCCCTCTATTGTTTTTATTATACATCAATGATATTGTTAAAAATATTGGATCCAATATCCGTTTATTTGCTGATGATACTAGTCTCTTCATCATAGTAGATAATCCTACAACAGCTGCTCTTTGTCTTAATTCTGATCTTGAAAAACTCTCTCGTTGGGCTGCTATCTGGTTAGTAACTTTCAACCCTTCCAAAAACGAATCTCTTCTAATCTCTCGCAAAATCAATAAGCCAATTCACCCACCTTTATATATGCAAAATGTCCAAATTCAAGAAGTTTCCTCTCACAAACATTTAGGCTTATACTTCTCTAACGATTGCAGCTGGCATCAACATATTGATTATATTAAGCAGAAAGCTTGGTTCAGAATTCATATTATGCGCAAACTCAAATTCAAGCTGGATCGCAAGTCTCTTGAAACTATTTATCTAACATTTATCAGGCCACTTCTTGAATATGGGGATGTAATATGGGATAACTGCACCCAGTATGAAAAGATTGAACTTGACAAGATCCAAAACGAAGCAGCGAGAATCACTACTGGCACAACAAAACTCGTTTCCTTAGACAATCTTTATAAAGAAGTTGGATGGCAGACCCTGCACAGAAGACGACAGGATCATAAAATTACCCTCTTTTATAAGATGTTTAATCAACTCACACCTGTATATCTGTCTTCCTTAATTCCACAGCAAGTGAACGCTATCTCTCATCACAATCTTAGGAACTCAAATGACATTCATACTATCAGATCTAACACAAGCCTCTATCATAATTCTTTTCTTCCATCGACTCTTAGGCAATGGAACAGCCTACCAGTGGAAGTAAGGCAGCTAAACACTCTCTCATCATTTAAAACTTTCCTTAAGAAAGATCTTCAATCTGTCCCAACTTATTATTACTGTGGTTCCAGGAAAGCCCAAATCCTTCACGCACGCTTTCGTACAGGCTGCAGTTCTTTAAATATGGACCTCTTTCACAAAAATATTACTGAATCCCCACTATGTCGATGTGGAAGCATCGAAGATACTCAGCACTATTTCTTTCACTGCAGATTCTACCAGGGGCCTCGCAACACTCTTTTGAATGCCTGTACTACTTACCAGAATCCTTCCCTAAGTCTCCTCCTCTTTGGAAGTTCAACACTATCACTTGAAGCAAACATTGCAATTTTGGAACATGTTCACAAGTATATACTTGACACCAAACGTTTTACCTAATCAAGTATCATGCTACCTTAGGGCGATATATTCATATGTACACATATACTACAGGTTTTCAGCCTTCCAACTGGTCTGTGGTGTCTACTCTTATCCCCCACCCCTACCCCTACCAAAGTGATATTCCTAGCCTTTATGACGATGTTATCATTTTTTTATAATTATTGTATTTATTCATTATGTTCTCACAAAGCTGTATTTTGTTTTCTTTGTTTTTTTCTGTTCTTGTACTCGTTTTGTTTTCAAATGAATATCCACCGCTCAATATGCTAAACTAATACTCAACTTCCGCTAAAGCAAACAAATACATTGTGATAGGGAGAAGAACTTTATAAGCTTTGCTTTCGTTCTAATCCTTTATATTGTCTACAGATTTATGTATGTATACTGTAATTATTTTGTGTTATTTCAAATAAAATATGTTTAAACTAAATGGAATAGAATGTCCCATCCTTATCTAACCAGTACTCAGGGAAGACGTTTCTTTTACGCACACAAAACATATGTTTGGTAGGTAAAAAACCCCTGATAATAATCATTTTTGAGAGTTATATACTTATATGTCTACCTCACTATAATTCGAACTACTGATAATTCGAAATAAAACCTCTGGTCCATAAGACTTCGAATTAACGAGATTCTAGTGTACTTAGAACCGGATTTGTTAACCATCTGTGTCAAATGTCTTCAAATATCTTTTATGAGTGAATATTGGTAATCTTATGTTTAAATCCTGGTGCAGTCCAGACATGTCCACTTCACTGAAAAAGAGAAGAGAGAACGCATGCGCATTATAAAAGACTGCGTCGACAATGACAGAATCCACTCTACTACTGAGCCACTATGCCCCCCAACATTCGATATTCTTCGCCAAATTCCGTAGAATAAGACCTCGGATGTGCAACGAGAGTTTTCTTTGATCACAAGCGCGAATTTTCAACTGCACATTAAAACTAAAATACTGAAGTAAAAAAGTTTTCTTAACATGTATCCTGCTTATAAATGATAAAATACCAATTAATTTTGACAGTTTTATATGAGAAGGATAACTTTCATGTTTATCTGAGTTTGAGCATGAAAAAATATTATAATCTCGAGGCCTGACGTTATTTGTTTTTTATAACTCTAGTTTCTGATCAAGTCACATGAATTTCATGAGTTTTACCCTAGACATGAGATATTAGTACATATCGCATATATATTCGCAAATGAACCGCGGCATGAGATATTCAACAATGTGGTAGGTGCAACCAGCAAAGGCTCAGACCAGCCTGCGCATGCGCGCAGTCTGATCACAGCCTTTGCTAGTCGCTTGAATATTCTGTGAACGTTGAGCTACTTACTGACTGAACATAATTTAGAGTTTCTAAGCTTAAAAGGAGGCTGCAGAGGCTCGTCAGAGTCTACACTTGTCAAAATGCCACATTGTTGGAAATCACATGTCGTGACTCAAATGCCTTTAATAAACACCCGTGCTGAAACATTCAACGGGGGAAGATGTATGGGTTTTTATAATGTATACAAAATGAGCTGTGAACATACTACAGCCAACCGGGTGCTCGGGACGATACTCGAACCAGGGACCCCTAGGCCAAAAGTCTAATACCAATGCGCAAATCTATCCCAGATGTAGTCTGCTGTTCATTTGAAATTGTGATGTATTGCCCAATTGCAAAATATTACATCCGATCAGAGGACTTTTCAAAACAGTAATTCTTTCAAAAATCGAGCAGCTCCAGGGATGGCACCGTGGGCTTCGGGAAACGTAGGCCTACACAAGACCATAATTTTGTTGGGCGAATGACGAACCGTTGTCGCACTGCGGACGAAGAAACCGATCGAATTGCGTTCAGTGAACGAACCCTCTGCTTATGGGCCAAAAAATGTTTGCATGCACAAACCTGTGCGAAAAAACGTATTAAAACGATCCGATGAAATATATGGAATATAGTCCATCATAGCAACGTCTAAATAAATCAAAGACCTACCTCAAACTTAGTCCATAACTGTTCAATAAATGTGCTAAATTGAAATTTAAAAATCACGTTCATGTTATATTTCTTTAGATTTGTTTAGCAAGAAGGAAGTTAATCAATTCGTCACATTTAACTCTTTGCCTGCCAGTACGGTCTGCTGATAACTTTTGCAAACAGTTTGGACTCAGATCAGGCCCGACAGTACGTCGGGCCTGATCTGGATCTAAACTGTTTGACACTCTGATTGCAATACTGAAAGAATTTTTCGAAAAAGTTAATTTTGAAAAATATCAGCAGACGACAAAAAATGAATATGCAAAATTACCGAGCATACAAAGATTTAAACTTAATATGTGTCGGCACACGTTTAGAGCGCAGGGGGTTCAAATTGCACAAGAACTGTACTCTGAAACTAATTTGAGAGGGTTCCTATCTTTTTTACCTTTTAATGTTACTGGATAAATTGTGAAGATTTGGTCCGGGACAGGTTGCTAAAATGTTGAAAAACTTGCAAAACTGCTATAACCCGTAATCAATTTGCATGCTGGGAACTTTTTTGCGTGTGTGTGTGTGCGCGCGCTGACGGTGAAAGGTCATTAGGTACATTAGTGTCGAAAACCCATGATTTTCTAGAATTCTTTTTGACAAATGATCCTCCTTAGGTATAAATGTATTGAAAACAAGTTTAAATATTATCATAGACATCTGGGTAGCAAACAGTGCATAATGTCACAGCCATATATTGGGGCAAACTATTTTATGGCCCCCAAAAAGGGGTATCCATACAAGTAATAACTTTTCTGATAAAATTCTATTTAAACTAATGATCAAAAGCATTAATGAAGTTGGCGTAACATGAACACTAAATGATACATGAGGGTGCTAAAATATTATTAATCATATGTAAGGTTCATTTAAGTCCATCTACACCGATGGCGAAATGTCATTAAGTACAATAGTCACGAAAACCCGTGATTTTGTAGAATATTTTCTGGTCTCTTTTGGTATAAATGTATTGAATACAAGTTGAAATAATGTTAACAACTGACATCTGGTAAGCAAAAGGTGCATGATGCGTCTTCCATATGTAGGGTCAAAAAAGTCTACGGCCTTTCAAAGAAGGGTACCCATAAAATTAAATAACTTTACTGGTAAGAATCCATTTAAACCAATTATCTGAACTATGGTTTAAGTTTGTATGATATCAACACTAAATGACAAATTAGTGTGCTAAAATATTTTTAATATTATATGAGGTGCAAATAAATCCGAATACACTGATGGCGAAAGGTTATTAAATACATTTTGTCACGAAAACTCATGATTGTACAGATGTATTGATAACTATTCTCGGAAAAACAATTGAGGGATATTTAGTATCAGTCCCATCTCTAACATTCAATACAATAAAAACTAAACTAATTATACATGCATTTCATAGTTCAAGATATCCGCAATCAAAATGGATGTTTTATTTCAGTCACGCTACAATGGTTTAAATACAGTACAAATCCAAATGGTGCAACCTTCTATACTCAAAAGTCACACACGTTCAAAAGATATTAAAACCCATTTTAATCGTTTGTATTCCATAATGACTGGCTCCAAAATCATTGCTGGCTCTCCCTCAAAAGTATGACGCATAATTGTGTAGCTGTTGTCAGCGTTTTACTGCCAATTTGTGGTCAAATTTGCCAGGGTATGCCATATCTGTGAATTTTTGTTGAAGAAGTTGTCCCATTAGTAGGGACAATGACTGAAAAATGGGTGTGAACATTTGTCTGTGGTCGGAATTAGAACATAAGCAATGACCTGGTTAAGGTTGCAGCAAAGATTTTAAGCGCTAAATTTATTGCTTGCGAACTTTGAGTAGAGATGGTTAGTACATTTGGGGTGGTGCTGTATCGTAACCAATGGCCTGTAAATTTCATTTTGCATTTTGGTGAATTGCATAGTGATAGTTCTATCAGATACAAACTTACTTTGTTTGAAAATTATATTCCCAAATGTTGTATAGTCAAAAGAATTTTAATATCCTTCAATTGTTTTTCTGAGTATAGTTAAAACTGTTATCAAATGCCATTTGGGAAGCTCCTACTCAAAATAAAGTAATCACAAATGTATAGATGATACATTATCGGTTCAATCATTTAGCAAAATCCTCATCAGGTCTAATTGTTAAGGGCAATTGCGGGAAATAATTCCCGCATTAAGATCTTTTTAATTGTTCGCATACAATTTGTTTTATGTATGGACTGTCAATTTATGAAATAAAAAGGATATGTCACCACGCTCGATTTTTTATAATCTGATTTAGAAGTTTTCAGCATTTTACCAATTTTCTGAAAAAGCCCAAGTCCTTAATATTAAGTTATAATAGTTGTAATCTCCATCCAGCTTCTTTATTTTCATTTTAATTATTACTCACGACATCAAGCTTTATAGTAAGAGTGAAAATATATTGGCTCTCCCAAGCCCTGACAAGATACTTAACGATATATTTTGGTAATTCCCCCAAAATAGGAATACGATTTTTAGATTAAATTGTATATTAAAAAATCTGGCATTAACAATCTCAAAATTTTGTTTTTATTTCATAGACTTTTATATAACCTTTTAGAAAAATGAATAAAAATTGGGGGTCAGCGGACTAATTTTCTTTCAGGAGAGCAAAATTTACCCCTACCCCCTCATATTTTGAGGATAATTCAATATAAAACGCTATGGCGTGTACTTTTAAAAAAATCTGGCATTAACAATCAAAAAGTTTTGTTTTTATTTCATAGCCTTTTATATAACCTTTTAGAAAAAAGAATAAAAAATGGGGGTCACCAGACTAATTTTCTTTCAGGAGAGCAAAATTTACCCCTACCCCCACATATTTTGAGGATAATTCATTATAAAACGTTATGGAGTGTACTTTTAAAAATCTGGCATTAACAATCTCAGTTTTGTTTTTATTCCATAGACTTTTATATAACCTTTTAGAAAAACGAATAAAAAGTGGGGGTCACCAGACTAATTTTCGTTTAGAAGAGCAAAATTTACCCCCACATATTTTAAGGGTAATTCAATACAAAACGTTATGGAGCGTACTTTTTGTCATTTATATTAATTTATATTACTGGTAGGAAGTAATTCATGAATATAAAGCTGAAAAATAGAAGAAAAAAACAATGTTTAATAGGTGCCCACCCTGGAATCGATCCTGGTCCGCTTGTTTAAGAGTCCGACACGCTAACCACTAGGCTACAAGGTCAGATTGTGCGCCGACCAAATTAACCATATATATTGGACACACAATCCGAGTACCGGCCATTTTCGTATTTGCATACACAGTATAAACTTAATAATATCATTGTATATTGTTTGAATTCGCCAGATCTATTTTTATCGGGGTCGCAGGTTCGATATCCGGCTTCTCCCAGTCTGTCGGATGAGACTCTAAGCCGTTGCCCCGTCTTCTGAGACGCTTTAAAACCAGAACCACTGCCGGTTGAGCCTTCGGGTGTTCCTGGACATAGAACAACAAAATCCTTAAACACACCCTATACCCGGGATGCAACATTTTTGCTTACATCGCAGATCAGAAACAACCTAACACGTCGCGTGCGAGAATGGATTGTGGTAAGTTGACGTTGTTTTTACTTTTACAGATGTTAAAACGAGGAGTTGCGAGTCAAGATTTTGCAGAGAAACATAGTGTACCTACCTTTATGTTTCGCCAAAAGTAGTAGTTTAAAAAGGATCCCTTTGCATTAGAAATAATATGTTTTTCATGAGAATATTTCACCAAAGACACGAAAATTGGTTACACTTGCTAATTGCTCGAGTTCTTTTTGTCCGATTGCCCTGGTCGAAAGTTTAGGATATACCTGAAACATTCTTTGTTACGTATCATCAGGAGACATTAGTGAAATCAAGCCAGCTTTTACAAAATATGGTGCTAAACACACACAGGGTAGTTTGACTGGGATACTATCACCATCGATGAGTGAATTACCTGGATACAAGCAACATCAGAGAGGTTTTTTTAAAAAATGACACAACTTCCAGCAAAGAGTACGGCCAAAAATGATATAGTTTACATCGAAGACTTTTGCATATTGAAAAGCACAAGATCCACGGACGCCAGAGGTTTCCAGATGTGGTTAGAATGATCTCAATTTAAACTTTACATTTTAGAACAGCTTTGCTAATATGAGCAGAGACATGTGGTTTCCAACAATGTGGCATTTTGACAAGTGTAGATTCAGGCGAGCCTGTGCAGCCTTCTATTAAGCTTAGAAACTTTAAACGCTGTTCGGTCAGTAGCTTAACAGTCATAGAATATTCAAGCGAGTAACAAAGGCTCTGATCAGACTGCGCGTATGCGCATGCTGGTCTGAGCCTTTGTGGGTCGCACATACCACATTGTTGGAAATCTAAAGTCACGGCTCAATTATTTATTCTACCAATGGGAAACACGTACGCTTATCTGACGATTCACTTGGGGAACACGTTTCCGTTCACAATACGCTATTCAATCCATGAAGTAAAGCTTGTCAGAGTTTTTTTCTATCAGTTGAACAGGGACCTAACAAGCCCCCTTCCTGATGAGAACTCCTGGACTCGCGCACGTCGGGTCTGTTCTTGGTCCAAACTGTTGAGAAAGGTTATCAGCAGGCAACACTAGCAGGCAAAGAGTAAATTAATTACTTCACGTGTAAATGCAAGCCATTTGTATGCTAGGACGTTACAGTCGTGAAAATACTGTAAGCTCATGCCAGGGTCGGGCAACAAAGGCAACTTTTACGAAGTTTTGGCTTCATCAATATTAAGCACGCACGGGTGCTTAACAACCGTTAATATAATATAAGGAAAAGAATGTTATATCGTCATTGTTATATATCTTTCTTACAAGCACAAGCAGTTCCAAATTTGATTCAATTGTATGCAGAACTCATGAAGCGTACAACGACACCAAACTGGATAGGCAATCGAAAACGCCAATACTATCGACGAACGTAGTCCAAAAGTAGTTAGAAACATAGTATTTGATTGCCATTAGTCGCCTGTCTGGCGATAAATGGCAATCGAAAACACTCGTTGTAGCTATTTCTGATCCTCGTTCGTCGATGAATAGCATTTTCGATAGCCGTCAACCCGGTGTGAAAACAGAACTATTTCTTCAACTGTAAATTATTCCTAGTAGCCCTAGTTTCGGATTGTTTTGGCTACGATTTCAGTTTATTCAATAAACACCACAGATAGGTGGCAATCGAACACAGTAATACAATCGACGAACGTATAAGGTATATAACAAAATGCATTAAGAGCCCCCCCCCACCCCCCCCCCCCCCCCCCCGGTGGCTTAGGCTGCTGTCGTGGTTCTATTGTTGTGCATTTATTGTTTATATGCTACTCCCATTGTTTGTGGGGGTTCTGTGTTGGTCTTTGTTTTGGTATGCATTACTTTGACTTTTCTAGTTTTGTAATCATCTTGACGAGGACGAGAAAGCTTGTTCCTTTGCTTTTATTGCATTTTGGGTGACTGTCTTGTTACTGTAAATGTCTTGTAGCTCTTCCTCACGGTGCCATGGGTTGGTCTGTAGTTTATGATTGTGGTATTTTCTGATCACACCCACTTACTTTTTGGTCGGCGTTTTGGACAAATGCCACCACTACCCAAAAGAACCATAGCATATGGTAAGTGCAGAGCTAACTATGCAAGGAGACGTAAACGCTCTTTAATTCTTACTTACTCGATATGTGTGCATGAGTGGACAGAGGCTGGATATGCCAGTTGATCTGTCGTGAGCGATTTTGATGTGCTTGTGCGATTAAGTACACTCACAAAATATAGGGTTTTCTAGCAATACAGGTCCAATCCCCTGAAAAATCGCAAAGCTACCAAGCCAGCATTCAATATAGGGCCATCATCGGCACGCCACCGAAACGCCCGCTTATAGTGGTACTTGGATCCTCCCTCCCCTTATCATAAAAAATGTTGTCATATTTGGACCCTCTCTGACAAAACTTTCTGGATCCCCACATGACGACCCACAAATGCCCAGACCGCTTATAGTGGTACTTGGACCCTCCCTCCCCTTATCAACTAAAAAAATGTACTCAAAGTTGGACCCCCTCTGACAAAACTTTCCGGATCCCCGCATGGCGACCAACAAAGGCTCAGACCAGCCTGCGCATATGCGCAGTCTGATCAGAGCCTTTGCTACTCGCTTGAATATTCTATGACTGTTAAGCTACTGACCGAACAGCGTTTTGAGTTTCTAAGCTTAAAAGGATGCTGCACAGGCTCGCCTGAGTCTACACTTGTCAACATTGTTGGAAACCACATGTCGCGCCTCATATTAGCAAAGCTGTTCTAAAATGTAAAGTTTAAATTGAGATCATTCTAACCACATCTGGAAACTTCTGGCGTCCGTTGTACTTGCGCTTTTCAATATGCAAAAATCTCCGATGTAAACTATATCATTTTTGGCCGTACTCTTTGCTGGAAGTTGTGTCATTTTTCAAAAAACCTCTCCGATGTTGCTTGCATCCAGGTAATTCACTCATCGATGGTGATAGTATCCCAGTCGAACTACCCTGTGTGTGTTTAGCACCATATTTTATAAAAGCTGGCTTGATTTCACTATTGTCTCCTGATGATACCTAACAAAGAATGTTTCAGGTATATCCTGAACTTCGACCAGGACAATCGGACAAAAAGAACTCAAGCAATTAGCAAGTGTAACCAATTTTCGTGTCTTTGGTGGAATATTCTCATGAAAAACATATTGTTTCTGATGCCAAGGGATCCTTTTTAAACTACTACTTTTGGCGAAACATAAAGGTAGGTTCACTATGTTTCTCTGCAAAATCTTGACTCGCAACTCTTCGTTTTAACGTCTGTAAAAGTAAAAACAACGTCAACTTACCACAATCCATTCTCGCACGCGACGTGTTAGGTTGTTTCTGATCTGCGATGTAAGCAAAAATGTTGCATCCCGGGTATAGGGTGTGTTAAACCTACCCGGCCAGTACTGGTACAGCCAAGGAACACGGCCACAAAAAAAAAAACATTTATAATAATGGGTCAATAGATATTTCGGACACATTTTAGTTACTTTTTTTGTCCAGAAAATGCGGAAATATCCACCAGACATAAACGTATCAAAATCTTGTATTGATGCGAATTTGAAAATGGTCGAAAGACGGGACCTAGACAACTTTCCCCAATTCCCGCCTCAGGAATGATGCGCGTGGACAATATTCGAAATTGCCCTTAATGTAATATGAGGGAAGAATTTTTGTCAAGGACATCGACGGAAACGTTCCAACTTTTGCTTAATGCATATCAACGTATGTCAGGCAAGTTTTAGACTATATCTTTTATATAATCAGTATATATTATATATGACATTTGGATGACTAGTTCCAACAAAACGAGCTAAAGTTTATGCGTCATGGCATAACACACTCACTAATTTATCAGATTCAGCGTCCGATTCAGCAATATCTTCACAGGACAAAATAGATGAAATATTCAGACAATTTTCCTTCCCGTGGCACTGCTACATTGCACATACACAAGGTTGTACAAATTAATCTGTTCATTACAGAAAGAAGAGCATACTCAAATGTAAAATTTACATAATAAATCATTCAACAACTTATGTTTTGTAGCGGACTGGCTCATCATTAGCAGCCTTAATGCCATGGCTATGTGCTTCCTCATAGGATTCATATCCATACTCTGCAGTTGCAAGACAATCCACAAGTCTTCAAGATAAGTACATGTAGTTGATAACAATAACTCATAACAGGCAGTGTATCGCTGTTATCTTTCCAGTGGACGGGTTTTGGTGGTACTTTCTTCATCGCTTCCTCACATCTGATTTCATTAAGTGAATTGCATTGCTTTTTGCAATACAGTTTTCAAACAACAGTTATACAAAGCTCTAGCAGATGTTTGTTTCATTAAGTTAACCAACATTTCTTGAAGGTGGTGAATTCAATGACTGGGTTGTAGATCATTTAATTTGATACTAAATGTTGGTCAACAATTTAAATTATGAAAAACCAACAAATTTAGTGCAGGTAAGTTGCTCACATAGTTGAAAGATTATTGCATTCTGCACATCACTTTATGGGCTAACTTCTTTCCTGTTCCATAAAAGGCATTTCAAGTGTCACAGCCAGTCAAATGATAGAATAAACATCAATATATTCTGTTGTTCTGTGGTCTTGTGAATGAGCTCATGCACAGGAAAAAAACGTTTCAAATCGACCTGTGTTGCTGTTCATCGTAAAAACGAATATCTAACTCGCAAGAATATTTGGCCTGTGATGCACTAGGGAAACCAAAAGGCAATCGAGTATGACCAGGAAATGCCACATCCTAATACGACAAACCAATCCATGGCACAACCAGGAAGATCCAAAGAACACTAGCGACGCGAAATTCAAAACACATTAAAGCACCAAGCTCTCTCTTCCCCAGCGAGATTATTGCAAAGCTAGAAAGGACAAAAAGCTATTGCAACACAAAAACAAGCCCCTTACAGTAAACCGCCACAAAAAATGGGAGCAACAACAAACAATGAATAAACAAAAGCAGAACAACTGCCTTAGAACAGACTATAGACGAAGCCATTGGGGGCTTAAATAAATTTTACTGACCAAATCTTCAACCTAGATTCTGCTGTTTTAAAAACACCAAGCTTGCATAGAGGCTTTCTAACTTATGTAATGTATCAACCAAGTCAATAAACCAAGCACTGTGTCACAATCTAGACTATTTACAATGATCTTACTGGCACCATTTTTGTAATCCCTGCATGGAGGATCATTAATTTTGTGTGTCTGATTTTTCCAGTTTGATTGCAGTGATTCTGTGTTGTGCTTTGTTATAACAAAGGCCTTATCTTTCAGCCCGCCACTGAGGTGTGTAATTTACCTTCATTCAGTACTTCATCAGCATTTTCTATATCACATGTATATACATGTAGTTAGTGTAGTATGCTACAATTCGCTTTGCTTTTTTTCCCTTGCTTAAATTCTTCATTACATTGGTGTAAATTCTATGGGATGCATTTCATTTGTATCGCCAATTTCTACCTGTCTGAAGTCTCAGGCTGTTCTCTTTGTACCTGTCAACTACTTTAAATTTGAGTAAAAAACGATTCAGACTGTACTGAAACAATTTTGTTATCCTGTTAACTTTCTAGCTTGTGCATGTAGTCGAAAAATGTACATGCAATCATTGGTCAGTCATTCTTGAAAGAGTTCATTGCAAAAAGCCTAAAATACATTACTGCTCTGTTGATTGTTACACTGTTGAATTGGATGCGGATTGTTTTTTTTTTTTTGTTTTTTTGTTTTTTTTGCATTTCTGTCATTACTTTAATATCAGACTTGGGTAGTGGGTGGTAGTAACTTTTTAGTGGCAAGTTGTTTTCTGATAGTATCAAATGCTTCTTCGTGGAGTTTACTGATACTTGACTGCCTTTGTCTAAAGCTTTTAGTAGAATTTCCTTGATTGCAGATGTTGTAACTACACCAGACGCGAAGTTCAAGAGGTGATCAGATGGATTGTTATTGTCGAAGGGATCTATAAGTATTCCTTCAAATATATGAGTCTTTCTTTTCACATCATTATCAAACCTCTTCCATATTGCACGTGTGTCTGAATGATATATGTTTACTCCTTTTTGTGTCTTTTTCTGGCATCTAAACACATTATCATGAAATGTCAACGTGTACTTGGTTGTAATAGTTTTTTGAAGAAACCATCTTGCTTAGACGTTTCTCTTTAGCGTCAGTCCTTTTATTCCACATGTTCTTGTAATTTTGAAACAAACAAACTATTATATAATCATCGATTGAAGTCATTCGTTGTTTCATTGTTGTTTCATTTAAAGCCTCAGGCAATATTTTGACATGTAACCAGTTTGTAGCAAACACCAGGGAATATTTGTGCAGTTTTAGCAACAAAGTCCATGCCTGTTTCAATTGGAGCATAACTAGGTTGAGGAAATCATCACAACAACTGGACTGTAGAAGAGGTAGATCTTTCGTCTTGCGATGTCTTGTATCAGAATTTAAGGATTATTTAGCATTTTATCACTCCACCATTTGAACTGGACAGGGCATGTCATGCTTTGTCTACAAGTTTGAATGCTAGGAATACCCTGTCAGTATTTTCCTGCTAGAATATGATGTGCACTGTCTAAGTTTGATATTAATATCAACACTGTATTTACAGTTATACAAAGCTCTAGCAGAATGTTTGTTTCATTAGGTTAACCAACATTTCTTGAAGGTGGTGAATTCAATTACTGGGTTGTAGATCATTTAATAAGTGTATTCACAGTTTCAGCTATGCTATTGGTTTTCTGTGTATACTGCTGGAGGTCAAAGTTCACTGGTTGCAGCAACCCGTTTCTCTCCTATATATCTCTATAGAAAAACATAGATTATCATCAAAAAAAAGGTTGTTATGTCAACAATTCAGGTGCTATCAAGCTAATTACCCCAATTACTTATGTATGAATGATGGGCTGTGTGTTATCTGCAGATATTCCATTATTTCAAGGTTCTAGTAAAAGTAAACATACATGTTTTATTTTGATATGAAATGTTTGTCTATATCTTTCTCTGTGTGTGTGTGCGTGCGTGTGTGTGTGTGTGTGTGTGTGTGTGTCTATTGTTGTGCCGACATGAATTGAACTGGCTATCGCACCGATAACAACAGAATATGGGCCTCAATGCAAGAAAACCTGTCTTAACCCTTAAAGCGCCAAGAAAAAAATGCATCTGAAAATGTCGTCTGCTGAAGTCGTCTGCTGCAAATAATTGCATAGCATTACTGACGAATTAAGTATAGAAGCAAATAGCGTGGAACCAGAACTATAGGAGCAGTCTGATCTAAGTCCATACTCTTCTTAAACATTTCAGCAGACGAGAAAAGCAGACGACTTTTGTTGGGATTGGCGCTTTAAGGGTAAAGGGATTTTGACCCAGTATGGAGCTCAAACCAAGCTGCTCAGTTACAGAAATTAGCCAGAAATGGAGTTAGTTTAACTAATATACTTTTCTTAGCAAGCAACTAAGACGCAGATTATTCTGTGCTGATTGGGCCCTGTTCAGGCAGGTTTGTGTCGTTGTTGTTCACATGCAAAAAGTCAGGTTCGTGAGGGTGGGGAAAAGTAATCATCTTTACCCCACAAATAGAGAGTTTTACTATATTAACTTATTGAAAGTAAAATGAATTTCCCACTCCTATCATTTGGACCAGTCCATTTTCAGTTAAAGGGTTAATGGATGGTATTTTCTATTTTTATTCTAACTTTAAAAGAATATTATGTAAGCAGACAGTCGAGACCACGATCAGATGTCACTTTTGTGTGGGGCATCTGATCTGGGTCTGTGTTGCTTGCTGATTTCCGACAAATAATGCTTGCCCTTCATGGTTTAAAGCAGAATTCTACGTGACCAAAATATTGCATAGGTGTGTTATCGTGATGTTATTCAGAGGCATAATGCACATAAAATGAGCCAGTGCATAAGATTTCCAACAATGTATGTGCGTCCGATCAGCCTGCGCCTTTGTACGAAATCTCATGCCAAGGCTAAAATTACTATTCAGAAGTATTTTGTTGAAGGGAATGTCGAATTCCATACACGATGCCTCTGCAAGTGTATTTAAAGATATCATTGCTTCTCCCAAAATGGACAAAAGAATCTGTCCTCCATGAAGCATGAAATGGTGCTTAAAAGATTCAACAGCGGGCCGAGCTTCTCACCAAAAATGCCCCAAATATAATTTATCATGTGACAAGATTTGGCCCTTAAGAAATATATATATCAGTATGAGGGTTTATTCACAGGCCCCTCTCAACAGATTGAACTGATAAAATGAATAAAAAAAACTACTTAAAAATAAAAGCGGTAGTGGTATCATGCTGTCAATTTTTATTTAATAATTTGAATAGATGCTTTAATTCCCAGTTCTCGATATTTCATTAATGCCTGAAATTTTTCAAAAGTCATATCATCTATGTCTTTCCCTGACATTTTGAACAACTAATAATGATATTTACGGTAGAATGTACCTTAGAAATGAAACACTGACATATGGACAAGATAATACAGATTTTTATGCATGGGGAAACTATGCTAATCACCAGAGATAAGGATTAATTTATAACGGTTGTTATCGTTTCATTGATAAAGCTGCAGAAGCAGTGGTTTGTTTACATTCTTGGCAACAGTTGACCTCTTTATGAGTCATCTACCTGAGTGTGTACTGTGGAACCATGAATAGGCTTATTTGATATTAATTGTTGGTCACCAATTTAAATTATGAAAAACCAATATAAACAGTCAGAATGATTTAATAGCAAAACAAAATCGATCAATCAATCAATTAATCAATGAGTCAGTCAACAAATCAATCATATTTTCCTTCTACAATATTTATTGACTCATTTGCACAAAATCAATGTTATTTTTTATGGAAAAGTTGCTGAAATCCAGATTTAAATTTGCAGCTTTTTCAAACCTAAATTATGTATTCTTTTTATTTCCAGTGCAGTGTTAAAGTGAACCATAACCTACACTTGCGATTATTTACAAACCAATTGAATAAAAAGTTTTGTAGAGTGGCAAGTTTTTTTTGACGACATGAATTCAGGTAAACAAATCAACAGTATCATCAATATTTTACAATGTCATATGTTTTCGTGACTTTTGCACATATTGACCTTTTTGTGACTGTAGACAGGAAACGTTTACATGGAACTGATGTTTTATTAATTAATATTATAATTTCTGTTTATTGTTGTAACAAACTGTCCATTATCACAAATATACTGCAGCACATTTAATGCATTTATCAGTAAGGGCTTTAGACTAGGGTATTAGGCGTACCCTCTGTTGAAGGGCTGTGTAAAGATTCGCCCTCTGTCCTGACAGTGGCATCATGCAATTTTTTAACTCCAAAGACTCTGAGCTTTAATTTGATGTATGTTGCTGCTTGTTACCCTGTAGGAACTGGTATGTGTCACAATATGCTGGGATTTGCTGCAGCACTAATACGCCAGTTCCAGCTAACAAAATGGAGCTTTTTGGTGGATAGTACTACGCGTAATGCTCCTTACATACACCCGAGCCATGATTCGATTCTCAAATTGTGACGGACTTTCCCGAATGGGGTTGCTGTTGGGATTGTTGTTTGTTTGTTTTGTGCTTGTTTGTTAGCATGTATCATGGCGTACACTTGTTACTGACTTTGTTGGTATAGCATGAACATTAATTGGAAATACTAAAATTATGTACTTGCTGTAAAATAAGTGATTGGATTAAATTTAGTGCCAACAGTCTTCAGATAAGTATTTTAAAAATCTAAATCCGCTTTATCTAACCATTTCAGACTCAGTTTATACGGTCGTTGACAACATTTTAGATATGTTATATTGTATATGGTAAATTTCAGGACTTTAGTAAAGAGTGCGTAACAGAAAAATAATTTTCTTATTTCTCAACCAAAACCTATGTTGTCAATGAGACAGTTCTTTTCAGCACCCAAAACATATGCTAAAAAGTATGGGTTAGAAAATATTGACAATTTTACGCTAAACGTTTTTGCTTATCTAAACTTGTGGTTTTATATGTTACTTTAACAATTTGACAGACCATAGGATTTTTATCCTTATTCGGCTATTACTTCAGAGCTCTAATTTTTTTTGTTATTGTAGTTTAAAACCTATAACTTTGGCCAAATTGATAAAAAATATTGTGTCGTTTAAAACTTCAAAAATATACTATACCCGACAAAAAAAGAAACGCACCACTACGATTTTCCCATTAAGATCTCCTTTAAATACGAAAATTTTAATAGTCATAAAATATTCATTTCTGATAAAATTTTAATAAAACTTAAATGTGACGTAGATGAGTATCTGTACTTGCACTGTGTAGGCACAAAACACATCAATGCGATGGGTAAAGAGTTTTGGAAGCGTTAATTCAACGCTACTGTCTACATGAGATTCCCAGTATGTTTTACATTAGCAAAGTATGAAAACGATATGGTGTCGTTATGTAAGACAACCAATGTGTTTATCGAAGGTTTTTTAGTATTCCAAAATCCATTTTAATTAGTTAGGATCATTTAAATTGATTAAAACAATGTTGAAATCTTTAAATGTTTGTATAGTTAATCTCCAGTGTGGAATCGTTATCCAAAGGGTAGTCACAAAACATGGGCTACCTAGCGTTCAATTTAATGCAAATGATGAATTCAAAGATAGGATTTGCAAAGAATAAGTGTCTGGGTACAATTTGGTCTACTGAGATGAATCCAATTGTTTGAACTTATCCAGCAAGAGAGCATTATAAAAACGCTTATTTCCTGTGACTTTACAATTTGACCCCCACTTGGTTTGTGACCAATTTTCTTTAACACAATTTCGGCGCCTGATTGCAAAAGACACATGACGCAGCAGTACCTGACATACCCTTGCACTGATATAAACTAAATTGGCCTATCACCTGTGATTTTCCTGAGAGTTGAACAATTCTAAGTGGTGCTTTTCTTTTTTTGCTGGGTATATTTCACAAAAGAAAATGTGCTTGCTCAATTTGACATAGTATATAAATAAGAACTGATAAATTTCAGACAACTAGTATCTTTATATCTATTTAGCACAAATATCATCTTTGAAATGAAATGAAATACCCTATGGTGTAGCTATATGGTATAAAGCAATATACAGAACACCTTATTAAAGTTTGTAACATGCATTAGATATTGCAAAACAAACAAAATGGATGTTTTACACCAGAAGCAATGTTTAATATCCCATTTCACTCTTGTTTATCAAATGAATGCCCATATATGGTGTTCAAAAGCTTACAGAATGGAGTACATGCTTCATTTTAAAATGAAAAGATTCTTACCTTAGATTACGTTTTCTTTAGGGCTGTGATATTCAACTCTTTAAGGGTTTTTTGTGATAGAAGCAAGCTGTTTGCGGTTTTAAAAATAATCAGTTAATTGCCTTTAGAGTCATGTTATTTTACGTCTTATGACATTTATCTAAAATGTTGCAATCCTTGTTCTGGTGTATGCACTAATTTGAATAACCTATAAATTGCTGTATACATTATCGCAATTAGTTGTTATTATGGCCTTGAAGTAATAATGTATGTGCCAGAAATGTGGTTTATAGTACTGCCTTAATCATTATTCTGTCTATTACCCATGCAGAGATCATTTAAAATGAAAGAAAATAACCGTGGTGAGCAATGCTGCATCTTTTTTTCTCTGTTCCCATACATATAGCTCTTAAACCAGTTGAAATGTAATATATGGTTAGTAATATGATACATCTTTTGACATGTCATTTACTCAAGTTTTGTGTTTTAACTACTTCAAACTTCAATGCTAGCCAATAAAAATCCGTTTCATTATAATTATTATCTCCCTTTGGAAAAAGATGCCATTTCACTTACTGATACGGAAGCGGTTCATCTGTTAAATTCCAAGAATATGTTCTTGTAGTGTTTATTCTGACATTAAATATTTTGTGGGCTTTGTCATTACCAAATGAACTATGCTTTAAGCTGGTGCCAATCATCGAGTGGAGTACCCATTATCACATTCTTTACATATTTTGATTGTGAAATCTTAATACAACATTCGTCTGTGATATTCACTTAATGGTGTGTACACTCTATGTGCAACAGCTATAACAGAAATATATAATACGGCATGCCATACATTACAAAACACTGATCTGATAAACCTGTACAGTGAATGATTTAGATGGGCTCGTACCACATATTTACGAAAGAAAACACTAAATTAATAGCATTTGGACTGCCTTATAATGTACGTATGTTGTCACCATGTAATCTACGTGTATATCATAACGCTGCACATACAAAAGAAGAGAGAATATGTATCTGTGCAATATGATTTTAAGTCTTTATGATATCATAATACTATATTATGACGACAAAAACATTTTTGCTTGTTTTGTGCTATTTGATTTCTTAGGTTGGAAATTGTCTGATGGCCACCCTGTCTGTCGGTTAGTTTCATCTAAAACACAAGGTGAGCATAGACAATGATCACATGTACTAAAATTGGAATTTGGAAGAATCAGTGGCTCATAGTTTCTTGTTTCTATATCAGTATCTGCAGTACATGTATTTACAACAGACTGCATGTCCAAATATTCTGGATTAAAGCTCCAATCATAATGGAGAAAATAAGCCTTCATGCACTAAATTTGTTCATTTGTCATTCGCATTTGTACAAGTTTATTGTCCTCAGTCATGGTAAATCAGAACACATTTGCAACTACCAATATAAAGATGCTATTATGAAAAAAAAAATGAAACACTGTTATTCCGAAATAGTTTTATTGTGATATGAAAACACAGACATATAAGTCTTTTTTTGTTGAATGAGCCAATCATTGTTTGCTTGAATGATAATGTGTAATCATGTCAATTAGTTTGAGCAACAGCTGGCAACACTTTGTTAGTAGAAGGTGGCAAAAAAAGTCATGTCAATTATGATTGTTTGTAATCATCAAGAATATGATTGACAAATCTGCTGGCCTTGGGTTTATGTAAACGAAACGAAAGCTCTGGCATGCCTGCGCATCCGTGCAGGCTTACATAGCATTCCCTTTTCATACATATATACATCTATATGAAGCATCTTCAGAACTAGATAATTTTGACTATAGAACTTTTCACATCTAAGTCAAACGAAAGCCCAGACAAGCCTGCACATCAATGCAGGCTTGTTAGAGCATTAACTATACGCACAATGTAATTAAATGGGTGACTAGTAGTATAAACTCATCAGCTTAGACCAAATACGTCCCCTATAATCCAGAGATCTTTTCGTATAACTTTTACGAATTGTATTTCCACACGGATCTGTCCACACATTAGTGAATTGACGGTCTACATTTTCATTCCAATGGAATACTGCTAAGTTCGTGCGCAATTTGTAGGTTGAACGTCCAAAGTGTATCCGTTTATCAAGAAATATGTTGAGCACATAATTGAAGGATTCAACGTAATATGTATCCATAGCCAAGACAAAGTTTTGTGGAAACTTGTACACATCTGTCTGCTGAATAGCTTTCCTCAATAAATCAATTGCCACAGGATTGCGCAACACAAGTTTACTTGGTTCGTAATCAGGATCAGTTTTGCACCTACTTTGTACACTACAATTCTCGTGTTTGTTTTGGAAATGTTCAGTTATGTTGTCCATCATTGAACGCAAGGTCTCCGCATTTTGATTACAATTTCTTATGTCATATTTTACATGTGTCCTTACTGATAGGACTTTGTGATTTTCTCATGCCAAGTACGCCCATGCTGGAACTTGGGACCCCGCGCAATTTTGTTTATTTTTTCTCAATAGATTTGCCAGCATGCCATGTATCATTTTGGGTCACAACTTCAGGTCTTTCTACTCGAAGATACTTATTTACTGAAGCATTTCGATCATGTGCATGCGCACGCACATATACAGGTCCAGAGATGAAGGGCGACCTTGAATCAAAGTACTCATACAGTCTCTTTTTGCCTAACAGTTCATGTCTCTGTGCACAACCATCATCATCTTTGGTTACGTGAATGTCCTTCAGCACTTTATGTGTTGTTTGACCCAAGCACATAACATTTGTGTCTTTTGCATTCTTTCTATGTCCATGCCTGGCATCAGTCATAATATCTATTGAGCCTTCGTTATCGAATGAATTTGTAGTTTCCTCCATTATTGCATCTTCACATGAACTTTGTGTCTCTAAATTTACCACACTTTTGTAGTCATTAGATATCGCTTTCACTACATAATCCAAATAAGTAAATCCAATGCAGTCAGAAAGCCTCTCAAATTGGTTTGGTAAAATCCCTGATGACAGATATGAATGAACTAACCTGACATTAGCAAGAAACTTTCCATTTGGTAAGTGAGGAGAACTTGCCCAAGAAAATGCATGTCCTGCTTTACAGTTCAGCTTCATAATGTTTACACTACCACGCATGCACGATTCACTGTCTATCAAGTCCTCTGAACAATTTCTGGAATGAAATTCCCCTGCCTGAACTAAATTACTAATTGAAGAATTAGTGCAAAGAAATAGTTGAGCACTTGTTTCATCTTTGTCACATTTTTGATAGGATGGAGGAGGAACAGAATCATTATCAGAATTGTTATCCTGATAATTCATGAGATTGCTATTTATCCAGAAATCTTAGGCTTGGTTCATAACATCTGTGTACGTCATTCGTTCATTTGTACTTTGTTTGAATTTTTGAACGCAAAGTTGCCTTATCCGAAATATCACCAACGAACTAAAGTTTGAAACCACGTTTTCGCGCTGAAGGAGGTGTTCCATGTTTGATGCACAGAATCTAAGATGGACTAAAACTATAATCTGATAAAATCTCATTTATTTTACATTTTCCTTACTTATCATATTAATCCAAAAATAAGATAAGCACACACTGAAATGCTACTTTATAAATTACTGCCATTGAAAATAAATGAGGCGAGTCATGTTTGAGTCATGTTTGTTATGCGTCCACTGGTTCATAATTACTCTGTTATTACTCTAGCTAATTGGCATTTAGCTTACTGTAATCCTACATGGTTCAAAGATCACAAAACAGTTGACTGTGATTGTTTGTTTATACAGTAATTAGCATCAATTGCACGGATGGACAGTCACCTTTTGTTTTCTTAGTTTAGATTAATATTTGTTGGGGACAAATCTTACAAGGTTTTATTTAGAAAACGGCGAAGATCCAGATCAGCTATGCTGATCAGAACTCAAACTGCATCTAATTAGGTAAAGTTATTTTGATCAAATCTGGGAGGGATATAGTGCATAAATACTCAGCATGATAATTATTGATAAATATTCTGAAAAAGAAATTGTATAAATAAAAAAATGAATAATAGTCAGATATTATATTGATTACAATCAAATTCATTGAAGAAAGCTGCATTCAACATTCATTCCTTCATTCAATTTTTATCAGCTTGTTTGTTCTTATTTTTCTTATCAATAATTATTACAAAAATATTGTCATTTTTGAGACAATAGTAGGAGAAAACAGCACAGTAGCCTTGGGCTTATCTGTTATCTACTAGACCAGATTAGGACAGTGGCCTGGTCAGTAGCTAAGCTCCCCCCACTTCGCCTACTGATCATCTCATACAGGTAATAATCTCTCTGCCTGGGGGGTACAGAATCCCTGCCTTTAAAGTCTCAGTTAACAATTTTTCAATCATGTTGATACAATTTCTGTCTTATTAGGTTGAACCAGTACTTAGCAGCGAATAAAGCGCCTTGTTCAATGATAGAATACAGTGACTCCACAGGTGGTGAGTCTCAAACTAGCAACACTTCTATTTCCAATTTTATGCTTTTACCAACTGAGCCACTGTGATCGAACGAAAATCATAATATCAAAATACAGCTGAAATCTATGACATGATGGCCATGGAGCAACTAATAATCAATTGTTAGCGATAAAAAGGATGTGAGCATGATTAAATTACTGATGTTTTGTATGTTATAATTATGAAAATGCTATACAAATGCAACGATGTTTTAAAATGACTTTCCAATGAGATGCTTCCTTTGTTGATCATTTATGTTATTTCTGTGTTGTTTTTGTTGTGCTTTCCTGCGCGCGTCTGTTTATAAATGTCTTGTGGTCACCCGTAGGGAAAGGGCTGACCTCTTGACTCTCGTTTGTGATGTCTAATTGTGAAGTTGTCACTTTCCCATTGGTATCCTTGGCCAGGTGTGGTGCTTGATTGTATTCAGTCCATGACCTTCGCCCTCTTTCTTACTTTTGTTGGTGTCCATGCAAGTTGGTTTGGGAAACATAAACATAGACTGATATCAGTGCCCCTATGAATCCATACCAACCGCTACCATTCCACATCTTACCTTATGCTAACATTCCAGTCCAGAATTTAAATTTATGCTGACTCAAACATCATCTAATGAGAAAGCATAAGAAAAATAAAGTATTTGAGAGAAATTATAAATTCAGCTTAAAGATATCAATATGAATAAAAACATACATATGAATAAAATCATACCTGATCAGACTTTATAAAAGTAAGGGTGCAAAGATCAGTTATAAATCCAACATAAACAGAAATTAACTCCATTATGTATTTCAGCGACTATTTATGAGTTTTAATAAGTATTTATACGTTTTCTAGTAATAGGTCAAGCCATACATCATGTATGTCCATCACTGAAGTGGTGTGAAGGTTTTGTTCAAATAAAGATCATAAATGTGGTAACAAAGTTAATATACAGAAAACGCAAGAGTTTTTAGTGGCATTTGTTTTCTATTCCCAGTGGTAATTAATATTTAATATTTATTTAATATTTATGCTTTTGAATGATCCTGGATATCTTTTAGAAGAGTTTTATTAACTCTTTAAAGAGAAAACACATATCAAAATTATGCATGGTTGTTTTATTGGTTTTATTTTTTACCCTACCACTGCCCTACAAATCCTTGTTTACACAATTTCTGCACAGGTTTATAGGTCGACAACATTGCCTATTGACTTCAGCATAACATTTAAAGCAACCTTGGTACCAAGGGAGTGCAAAGAAACTGAATTTTGAGGGTCTCACCTTACGGACTATCTATGGCATTTCCGACTTAAAGGCTTATCTATTGATGAGATGGTAAGGGTCTGATGCTTTGGCTGTAGCCATGCCCAACGGAGTTTACCTGTTGGATTTCTTTTGCTCCAGTATTCAGTTTTATGCACTCTTGAGTCCTTATCTTTGCTTTATCTCATTTTCATATCTTGATTTATATGTTCTAGGAGATGATGCATGGATAAGTTAGGGGTATTTCATGCAAACATAACATCTATGTGTCTTGATCCACATCTGAACTAAGTGTGCAGTTGCGCTGTGAAACCGGTTTAAGCCCTCCGATAAAAAAGTTCTACTGAACATTCCAAAGAGGTGCTTCTTTTGTGGATCATTTGTGTTATTTATGTCTTGTGTTTGTCATGTTTTCGTGTCTGTTCATTGCTGCCTTGTGGTCACCTGCTGGGAAAGGCTGACCGCTTGGCTCTTGTCTGTGATGTGTATTGTGTTTTTGTTACTTTCCCCTGTGGTATCCTGGGTCAGGTGTGGTACTTGAATCCACCGATTTCTGATCTTTGCCGTCTTTCTTACTTTTTAATATTCCATAACTAAGGAGCTTACTTGTACTAATTATAGCATTATATTTGGAAAAAAAAAGCTTCAATAGAACAAAGACAAAACCCAAATACTAATGTTTGGGCATGCACATACCTCACATTTTCGGATGTGGTGTATCATTCCACCCTCCCCCCGAGTCCCAACATGGCATTCACATATATTATGCAATATTTGGGGACGCATATACCTGTAAAAGGATGCGGAATGATCTTAAAAATATTTCTCTAATTTCCTATATGTTTAATGCAAAAATGACCAATTTAGCCCCAAAATAAAGGTGTGAATTCATTGAAATGGGAAATTAAATGCAATGTCGTAAAATAGACACTAACAGCAAGGTGATGTCTGATATAGTATTGACTACACATCCTGGTGCCTGATAAAGTATATATTCGACATCCTGGTGCCTGACAAAGTATAAGCTGACATCTTGATGTCTGATTAAGCATAACTCGAACCATTGGTCATTGGCGTAGCTCCTATTACGCAACATACGCACGTGTGTAATAAAATTAGTAACATTCAAGGGAGGTCACCTAATGTGGTAACAGTGATTTTCCGTACCAAAAGGAACTGCTCTTTAAGGCAAGAATTCGCTCCCTGTGGGAGCAAATTCTTTCCTTTCAGAGAAGTTCCCATTGTGAAAAGGGACGCGATTAAGAGAATCATTGCTAGATCCAGTAGTCTCCCTTTGAGCTCAGCAAGACAAGACACAAGATACAAACAAGATACAAGAAGCGTATTTATTTAACCCATTTAAGCTGAATAGAATATACCCAGTCTTGACTTTTTATCGCTTGTATCTATGTACTACTCTGTTGGTATCAGAGGTATCACTTGTCCATGCCCACAAATCTGCGCAGGAACGCGATACAACAACAGTACCACGGGCCATCCATAATTATCACGGAGATCACCTCTCCCTCTGATACCAACAGAGTAGAACATAGATAAAAAAAATCAAGACTGAGTATACCCAGAAATGACAAAAACTATAATATTCCTGAGAGAACGCGCGCGTTTAATAAATCCACCGTGACCCCAAAAGAGGTCAACTTACATACAGAAACAAGACATAAGAGATTAAGGCTTCAAATCAAATCATGAACTAAAATAAAATAGACAGACCTCAACTAGGTCTGAAAACCTATGATTGACACAAGGCATTTTACTCGCCCGGCACTCATTACATAACAAGCAGGACCCTTTTCAAATAATGAAGATATCACCTAGGCGAATATCACACATAAAGTAGTCAGTAGATGACAAAAGCAGAAGCTTTTGAATAACTGGCTATTTTAAGCGGATATATGCCAAATGATGACCTCTCTCAGGCCCGCAAGTCACGTGACACAATAAATCTAGGTCGGGAAGCGATGTTCAACCTAATTTAAAATGAGAAAAGACATACAGAATCACTAAAATAAAATCAAAATACTTAAATTTGAATGCCATTTTACGGGCTTAAATCATTTTAGTTCGAAAAAACATACAGAAAGCATGTTTTAAGACTTAAGAACATGGACATCTAAGCAATCAACAGAGAAATCTTACCAGATCTGTAATTGGCTTATTTTGGGTGCTCTCTATAACGGAGGATGCCCAAGTAGGGCAGTCCGTTTTTAGAGAAATTTGCACAAAATTGTATCTGTTTACTGAGAACTTCCCGAACAGACAGTGCTAATTTCAGGTATGATAAAAGGCGTCTGTAGCAACAAATAAGTTTAATACATGTACTTAAACAGCGACAATACGAGACATTCTTTCTAGATATATGATAGCCCTGAAAATGGCTGTTATCTAACTTTAATAATGTATATTCTACGTCATTGCGCATAACACGTTCACACTCTTTGGAAAACTCCCGAATCTTCCACAAATACGTAGTATTTCTGGAAGGCTCAGGAATCAAAAACCTGTAAATAAAAACACATTAATTAATCTCTCAGGAATATTAAACAAAACTGTCAAAAACATATAGTTGGTGATTTACCATGATGTAAACAGACCGCCTACACGCACACCCAGGTCCGAATTGGTGGTGCTGGTGCTCCTCGGGGTTCTATTATGTGTCTTTTTTATTTCTTATTATTGACATTGTAACAGATATTATTTCCAATATTTGTCTTTTTGCTGATGATACCAGCTTGTTTATAATTGTTGAAAATCCGGATACCGCTGCCAAACTTCTCAATCTGGATCTTGAAAAAAGTATCTTAAGCTATAACTTGGCTTGTTTCTTTTAATCTCAAGAAAACAGAGTCACTTCTTATTTCTAGTAAACTTAATAAACCTGAACATCCACCTCTCCTAATGGACAATCATTTATTAAGGAAGTTGAATCTCATAAACATCTTGGTGTATTTCTTGCCAATGATTGTTCTTGGCATGAGCACATCGATTATGTCAAGGAAAAAACCTGGATAAATGTCATGAGAAGGTTGAAGTTTTGTCTTGATAGAAAATATCTTGAGACCATTTATCTTACCTTCATAAGACCAGTACTAGAATATGCTGATGTCGTCTGGGGCAAATGTACAAACTATGAGAAGCAAGAACTTCATAAATAAAAATACAGACAGAGACAGCAAGGACTGCCACAGGGGTACTAAGATTGTGGCATTACATGCATTTTACTAGGAAGTTAAATGGGAACCCTTTGAAACTAGGTACAGGCAGGACAGACTTTTATTTCTATATAAAATGTTTGACAATCTTCCTACAGAGTATCTTTATTCGCTGATTCTCTATACTGTCAACACTCTATCAAGATACAATCTATCAAGATAATAAACAAAATAGTCACACCATAGACTCTCGAACTACTCGATATTTCAATTCAATCCTTTTTGCCATCTTATATTAGAGAATGGAATAATTTTTTTGTTATTTATATCTTTGTTAAGTCTGCCAATCAAATAGTACAATTCTATGCATAAAACTAAACTATATACAGTAATTAAATTGTAAACTATTACTCAGTGCATAAATAGGAATATCAGATTGGCAGGCTTAGCAAGGCTCATTTTAAAAAAGATGTAAAATAGATAGAGAATGGAATACCTTGCCAATGGATGTTAGAAGCAGTGATTATTTTCAAGTGTAAATTGAACTCTGACATTAATGCCATCCCTAGATATTTCTATGCAGGTAATAGGCGTGCTCAGGTTCTTCACACCAGATTAGGTACAAAGTGTTGTCTCTTTCAGAAGCATATCATATATTCGCCGATCGGTCTCTGTGGTAATGTAGAGAATACTGATCACTACTTTATGCATTGTCAACTTAACCGTGTACAGAGAGCGGAGCTTAATCACAAAATCTCTCAGCACACTACAGTTACTCTTCAAATTCTCTTATTTGGAAGTCCTTCACTGTTTTCGCCGACAAATACACTCATTTTTGAAGAAATTTAAGTTTAGTCAAATATTGACTCATTAACACTTGAGTTACTGCCCTTGGCTTAGAAAAAGCACCCCCTTCATGTGCAGATTTCGTCAGGGCGGCATTGGTCCTGACAACGTATTTCATCCATCAACGTATTTCACAGAGGGGCATACGAACCGGGCCTGGAGAAGCAATGGACCCAATGGACCTAATTTCTTCTTGAGGGAGATCCATATCAATGTTTCTAAGGAAACATATAGCCTCTTGTGATTTTCCTGGAGGGGTCAGGACCCCCTGTCTCCTCCCTCTGGATCCGCATATGCCCTTAGGCGGGATCAAATGTTAAATATTTAAATGTCACAATAACTAAGTCAATTGTCAATACTTTTAACAAAAACTTTGCAGGAACAATATATATGAAACCAGACAAAAAGGAATTAGTTTTAAAGCCTGGGCCTGATCCCCTGTGTATTTGGTAGGACCAAGGCCCAATTTTTTTTCAGAATAGTGTCATGCTTCATATTAAATAAAAGGCATTGAAGCATACAGCAGTATTCTAGCAAATAGTTGCCCTTTTACACCGATCCCTTGGTGGAAGAAAAGGTCTAACAATGTTTTTTTCTGAAAGAAGTCATGCTACATATCAAATTAAAGGGAATGAAGCGTTGAACAAAATGCAATAAAATATTCTGCCCTTATCCTTATTTCTAAGTAAACCTATAGCCACGTGATATACCATGTGGGGTTGGGATCCCATGTCTCATCCCTCTGGATCCGCCATGCTCTTAGGCAGGATCAAATGTCAAAATTTTAAATCTCACAATAGCTAAGTCAGCTGTCAATATTTAACCAAACTAGTGCAGGCAGACAGAGGAACAATAGACATGAAACCAGTCAAAAGGCATTTTAGTTTTAAGGCCTGGGCCTGATCCCCTTATGGACTTGGGCCCAGACCAAAAATCTTCTTGTCAGAATATGGTCAGGCTACATATTAAATGAAAGGCAATGAAGCATACAACCATGTGCTAGAAAATAGTTGCCCTTCTACACACCATCGATACCTAATTGATTGACCAAAAGGTCAAACAATGCTTTTATTTTCTGAAAGTAGTCATGTTACCTATCAAATTAAAAGGAATGAAGCATAGAACACAATACAATCAAATAGTCACACTATTTTACTGAATGCAAAACGTTTGAACTTACACTAGCCCATGACCTGCTTTCTGTAACTCACCTTGGAGAAAAAAATTCACCTTTTTTCAGTCAATACCAAATATATTTCATCTTGTGAGGTGAAAATATTAGCATTTTCACTCGTGCTATAATATTTCACCCCACTCGATGAAATATATTTAATATTCATCTATAAACGTAAATATCTTCTATTAATTATTATAATTATTATCATTATTATTAGTAGTAGTAGTAGCAGTCACGTGAGTAGTAGTAGTAGTAGTAGTAGTAGTAGTAGTAGTATAAACTAATCCTTCCTCGAGGAATAAAAATTTGTCGAATTTGCTTTTTTATTTTCTGTTTTCGGGGTTTGGACAAAGCACAACTCAATTCTGTCTGCTGTCGAG